>JAZHYW010008350.1:0-129994 GCA_037355805.1 Ixodes ricinus
GGTACTTGTAAAAAAGGCCTTTATCAAGGGGCTTTAGCAGGGACCCTGATTCAGTCGCCCATCTCGCATCCTACCGTCGGGGCATCCTCTGCCACATATACTGCGTAATGCACGTTAAAGATCCCAAGCTAACAGTTGTACTGCACTTTTATAATTCCTCAACGGGTGACAATGTCGCAAGCCCTACGAAATCGCTGCTCTCTAAAGAACTGCTAAACTAATTTTGAATGCGCTGTTACATTGAATTTTTAATGTGTGCCTGCGTGTTCGCGTTTTTTTTTTTTTTGTCTACATCTTTGATTATGGTTCTCACTTGTGATGAAACAGACGTATGTATGTTTGAATTTCTGAAAAAATATTATATAACTAAGAAAAGCAGGTACGCGAACGCACAAAGCGAAATTAATAAAAATAATTGAAATACTTAGACCATTATTATTGTGTTTTCAAAGGTTTGAGCGCACCAAAAGTTACAAAAGCGAGCCGATGTTTTGGATGGTGACCTTTTTCACTGGGAGTGTACTTCAGGCATTATGCTCGCATTTGTAGCAAAAACCTACTTGCCGTACGATAAAACCAAATACTTTACTGGTAATGTATTTAGTGAAATGTGCTTGCTCTGTATATGTGCAATGGCCAGTTTTCTTCGCGTGATTAATACACTCGTTTGTCATTATTAATGTTACCTACTGCGATTCATTTCAAGCCAGGTGCTGTTTACTAGAGACCAAGCGTAACCCAGGAGAATTTATCATGGATTGTAAAAAAACTTAATCTCTTGCCACGTATGTGCCAATAATCAATATAAATATTCCCAAGTTTCATATGTACCGCTTGCTTGAGTGAACATTGCTGCTGTTTGTCAAGAACAATTGCGATTGTATGAAAGTTGCACGTGGAAACTTCATCTAAGCACGCGACCTGGTAATGCGCAGTGAATGTGCCTGTGTTAACTGGCGCGACAGATACCAGCAGGTGAGTTTCTTCTATCACCAGAGTGAATGTTTCCTTCGTTGTAAGCAATCAGGAGACAACTTGAACAACTGAGTACCTTGAGTATTCAAACATAACGGCCTGATAGTATATATGTGCTTTAGCTTTTTGATGCACCTGCACTTTCGATACGCCTAACGCTAGTGTAAATGTAGTTGCTTCATTCTTAATCAAAGGTACCATGTGTGCCATCTATATTTTATACAAACGCCAAATCTACCTGTTTGCGTCTTTCATTGTTTGCGTACACTACTACTTGCGCGCATAAATCACTAAATTAAAATTAATACAGGATACCGTACCATTGCGTTTTCTATTGTAAAAAATAAAAATTCGCATCACCTAGTTTCCACCGCCTGTATAAGCATGTTGAACGGACACCTCTTTCAAAAGCTATAGTGGCTTCGAAAATTTCAATGGGAAAATAGAGCCCATTTTCTTGACCATTTTGCCCCTGGTACCAGAGCCCCATGTATTCGAAAACCCCGTCGGCCGCCGTTATCCCATTGAACTTTTCAGAAAATCACTTATAAATCGGAATAAGGTATCGGATCGGGGCTGAAACTTTTGACATCTGGTTGTGACCTCTAGCGCTACTCTTTGGTCGGAGGATGAGCGCTCATGTGCCTATAAGCTATTCTCTCTGTACAAAAAAAACAGCCGCAATTTTTTGGCTGTGACATCCTGTACATTGTTTAAACTATGTGCAAAAGCTATCCAGTTAGCATTCAGAATCTTTGCCTGGCCATTCGTTGCATTTATCACTGGATTCGTATTAAAATACTTTTATCATTATTGCTGAGTCAATTGTTACCTGGGCATTTTTTTTTTTCATTATGACCTCTGCACCAGTCCTACTTTCGGTTTACCAGCACCAATATCTAAAATCCTGAGTGTCAGTTTTTGTATTTTTCAGTCTGTGGTTCTAATAAAATAAACACCCAGCTACCTAAATCAGACACCCTTACCGCCCAAAATAGTCTATTTGTCGGATTTTTTAGGTGTTAATTCCTCAAGAATTTCGAAACCCAAGTCTATCACGTCATCACGTTTTCCCTGAAACGGCGGTGCAGCCAAACACATGCATCAACGACAAAGGCTGTCGGCCCGTCATATTGCCACCCGCAGAGTTACTGAGAAAGCGCAACGCCTGGCTGCGGACATTCAGAAGATTCGCGTTCATTCTTACACCAGACATCTTTTGCCCTGCTCTCTTGTTCTTGCCAGCGTTGCCAGTTCATCATCGCTCCGAGCACGCGATGCTCGAACCTTCGCCGAACCTTCGAGATAGTGATGCACTTAGATAACCAGCGTCGCGACCTTGTCGAGCTAAATTCTGCTCTCGCTCTCTGTTACGCTGCCGAATCGCCGCTTGCTTTTTCTGCTGCCTCGATGCCTTTCTCTTTACTTATTTTGTTTGCACGAGTTCACAATTAAACCTTATTTTCGTTCACTGTTCATCCTTTCGCGGTCACCTTCATCAGACACATGAATCTGATCACATTGAAATTTGTGTAATTGGCCTCTGAAATTCCGATAACTGCGCCAGTTGCGCAATTTTTTATATTTTTCAACGTTAAAGGTTGTTTTACAGTATGTGCTCCTCGCCGTTTGGCTCAGGACGATTTTCGCTCTTTGTTCTGCCCATTTTGCCAGACGTGAGTTCGGGAGTTGTAGGGTAACTTCCGCCTTGGCATTGAAAATCGGCGCATGTGCGCGTTCCAAAGAAACCTCGTGCAGAGAAAAACAAGTAAGGGATCAGGATGCCAAATTCCAGGGTATACAAAAACACCCCACACGTGTAGCCATCCGCAGATCCATCCCGGACTTGCGAGCTTGTCATCGCAGCTTCCCACTCTGGACACGCACGAAAACTCAGGAGCCAGGAGCAGGCCCATGCGCTGAAGCAAATTAATTGCTTCAAGATGATCTTTCATGGCGTCATGAAGACGGCACAAGTTGAACGCCATGGCACTGCGATGCTCGCCGCTCGCCTCTGGAAGAATAAAGCGCCGAGGGGGAACCTGGGGGAACTGCGCGCTTCTTTGCACTTTATTATTTTTATTTGATCCTCCATTTTCTACCTCGTGACACAGATTCCAACAAACTCATTGGTTGATCGGTCGGACCACACCATCGCGTGGCAAAACAAACGCCAAACGTATGTCCACAGACGGCATCGTCACAGAGAGGGAGCAGTCGAACCCAACAAGCAAAAAAGTAACAAAGTGAATAAAAGATCCGGCAGTTTCTAATAATTATTATTATTGTCGTTTGAAGGGCACTCTTCCTATGCTGCTTCGTTCCTGACGCCATAAAAATATTCTTTCTGTTTAGATTATAGGCGCGAAAAATCCACACTGACTAGGGCCTGAGTAACAGCACCGAGATGTTGGCCTAGACTCCGCATTACTCAGGCCACACTAGTCCGTGTGGATTTTTGCTACTACAATAAAAATAAAGAATGGCATACAACACATCACACGCTCACGGACTCAAAGTTGGTCCAAAAGTTCAGTGTCTCCGACGTGCTCTTGTAGCGCTTTAAAATGATACATCTGATACCGCCAAAAGTTCTCCGGCCCAGGATTTTAGTGGCATTAAATGGTTTACGGTCCAGCACTTGCAGCGTTCCTCTCATGTCTTCTCGTTGGGTGCTGTATTTCACGCATGCACACAAAAGATGCTAATAACAAAGCTAAATAATTGGGCTAATTAATTATTGGACTAATTATATCCACAAACCAATCCGGCCTTGAACTAAACTTTTTATTTTTTTTATACGTGGCGCTAACTTTTCCCGCCCATATTTTTATGGCGTCAGGAACGAAGACGAAGCAGCATAGAAAGAGTACCTTCAAACGACGATAATAATAGTTATTAAAAACTGCCGGACCTCCGCCGGAAAATCTGAGGCACGATTTAATAGTGGTCGCGATAAAAATCTAAAGAAACAAAATAAATAGCCTAACGGTCGTCGGCGGCGGTCTTGCAGTACGGCATATATTGTGCATTCTTATTTTTATTTTCATTTTAGACTACGTCGAATTCTGACGCGAAGACTCCTCCCTCCTTCGTTCCAACGCATTGTTTGTTATTGAATTAACAAATCAGCTTCAAATAAGGGTAGTGGCATCCTCTACGAAAGAAACAAAAAGAAAACAAACCAGGAACATTGCGAGCAGCACCTCTCATCAAAAAACACGCCGCCCGGGGAATGGCTTCCTTTTTATTTTTATTTTTATTTTTATCTTTATTCACTTTGTTTTTTTATTTGTTGGGTCCGACTGTTGTCTTGGGACCGATGCCGACCGTGGCATTGCGTGTTATGATCAAATAAAAATTGTCCTTGCTTATTTCGCGCCTTTGATCCCAATAAATGCCGACGTTGCAGTCGTCCCGCGGTGTTGTTGCTTGCTCGATCGCCGTCGGCGTGTCTCAGCTTCGTCGTCTTTGGCTTGCGGCGCAACGGCGGAGGCGGTTGATCTGACATGCCGCGTTCGGCTTCAGCTAGCAGACGGCGTTCGTAAAATGGCGTCAGCTGTTGCCGGCTTCACGCGGCGGTACCTTGCGCTTCCATTCATTCGGCGTTCGTTGGCATGGTGACGGCGAGGAAAGCAGACGAACTATATGTTACGGAAGAACGCTGCGGCGCAGCGATACCAGGTGCGTTCTAAGGCCCTTCCCGCGTGCTTTTCAATGGGCGGAAGGCGAACAAAAAGAGTTCGAAATAAGGACTTAACGCAGAATGCTGCATTTCTCCAGCGCCTCATAATTTGACGAGACTTGCACGAAAAGCATGTTTTTAGACCGGAGTTTTGACATTGTTTTTTTTACCACAACATGGGTCTAAAGTATCAATGTGCCGGAAAAAGCATGGCGTCTGAAATCTAGGTCAGTGCCACGGTGTAAGATAATACTCTTCAGGTGAGGACAGCGCGCTCCTCGCGCAGTGCAGATAAAGTTCGGCGCCGGCAGAGGACTCGTCGACCCGTGGGCACGGCAAAGACGGCTCGTGCCGCCTCATGCTCCACACGCGCAGAGCTCCAGCGAGGTTGTCGCTCGTGCAGAAAGACCACTTTTTTCGCTCTCACACAGTTTCGCCGTTTGGCCGCCGGCGACACTGTCAGCCGCGGGCACGGTGGCCGCGGAATAATGCAGCCTTTCGGATGCCCGTCGAACGAACACTATCTGATTCCTCGCGCCGCGCGTTCAGCCCCGCCGTGTCCTCACCTAAAGAGTATATCTTACACCGTGGTCAGTGCTGCGCTCTGCACCCATGATCTTCTCAAGGGCTGCACGGTGCACGTGCCTCTTGCATCGACGCACCTTGCGCTACTTTTAAAACATGAAGGGGTTTTATACGGCATCCGATAACAGTGCCCTCGGCACGATCAAATAATAGCGGTACTTGTATAAGTCAGGAAATCGAGCGCTTTAGTTGCGACTGAAGTGTATTCCCCCTAGTTCCGGTGTCCGCTGTCATGAGTCTGGCATCATCTATCTTTTCTTCACCTATTATATCAAAGTTGTAAGTACTCACCTGACTGTCTTCTGTGTTAGGCATTGGTGGTCGGGATTCCATTTTCGAGCGCCGAGGCGAATGGACGTGGAATGTCTAGCTCCACAGGGTGGTTTCGGCGGACCTCGCGGACCGCGGTAACAGGTCTAAGGAAGATCCACAGGATCACACCATTGTGCTGCCATCACTGCCAACCGGGTCAGTCATTTTAAATACTGTCTTTCTGCATGCTGACGTGAAGGCGCTGCCATATCGCGTCGAGGGTTTTCGAGACGAACCGCGTCGCCAGTCTCTGCTCGCCGATATCAACACCCTAGGGGCATATCAAATGAATCGTATATGGGAGGTTACTTTCAAGAATGCCGAGGCACAGAAAAGGCTCTCGACGCCCGAGCTGACCATCAAGGTCCGAGGGTGCATCGTGCGTCGACCTGAGTAACCAGGATGTCAGGGTGAAGCTCCACTGGCTGCTCTTCAACGTCGCAGACGACGGCGTCAAATCGGTCATGGCGCCATACGGGACTGTCACCGAAAGTGCCAGGGAAAAGTGGCGTGTCGACGGTTGCGCCATGATCGGCACTATGACGCGTACTGCGAACCTGCGGTTGAAGAGGGGTGCCACCGTAAACGACTTCCTGCATCAGCTGCGCTGAGAATTACAGGCGAGATGGCCCTCGTCTTGGTGCCTGGCCTGGCGCCATCTCTGTTTACACTGCAACAGGACGGGTCACAATCGAAAGGATTGCCGAGTCCCCAGATGCAGCGTCTGCCGACGGTTCGGCCACCAGGCCGCCGAATGCGTTCGGACGTACGCGCTGGCGGCGGTCCCTGTCATGCAATGATGAGAAATTAGAGCCCCTCGTGGACGAGGCGGAAGCCGAGGAGGCCGCGAGGGGTGTGAACAACGTCAATGCCACTCCTACGGAGACCACCACAGGGGTCCCCAAAGGCGCCGCGCCGTCGAGCTTAGATGTCGAGGCGCCAAAGGAAGACGAGGTGCGGATCGCGTAAGTCCGGGATCCTCCGCGAGCAGTAAGTCCTGCGCCCAGCACCACGGAAACCAGGGTCTACATCGACGTTCTTGAGGAGGACGAAGGAGACGTGCACATGGCTGATGCCGAGGTTCTTGCAGGTGGCCCTTCCTCAAAAGGTGTAGGGACGACACCAGTGCGGATTCAGCTGTGGACGGCCGGGAGGAGCCGCCTTCCAATGTGGCGCCTGGAAGAAGGCGCGCTGGAAAAAAGACGAACATTTTGGGGGACGACAAGAAGGAGGCAAACCTAGCAATAGTGAATGTAGGACAAAGGAACTGATTCGGTCACTTGTGTCTTTCCGAAGAATGGTCCAGAGCCGTTAGACGCCAAACAGATGGCCATGATGACCCGAGGCAAACACCATGCGGTTTCCTTTTCCAGTATCGGCAAAACGCAGGAAGCAGCCCTACGTGTTGCCACGATTAACGTATGTGGGCTAGCGGCGAGACGCCGGCAGTACCAACTTACTCCGGTTGTTCGCAGACAATGAGCTTGACATTATTGCCGTACAAGAAAACAAAGTTCAAAGTCAAGATCAGGCGGACCGGATGGTGTTACCATTTTCGAACTCTATTTAATATTTCCGTTTTTCACTCAGATGGGATGTCGGGGGGCTTTGCTTGTTTATCCGCCAGACAGTGGGGTATCGTCCAGACCGCGCTGTCAGTTTTTGTGGCGCTGGCTGCTTTGTAATTTGCGATTTTTCATTTTCAAATGCTAACTGGTGTATGATTTGTATATACGCTTCAAACTGCGAGAGAGAAAGCAGAGCGTTCCTTGAAAAGCTTAAGTGATTATCTTGTAACTGAAAGAGCAAGTATTTTCTTGATGACTTTAAATGTGTATTGCCAGAGGATCAATCAGGTCAAGCTCGTCTTCGTGATCAAAGTTCCTTTTTTAAAAATGATCATATAGCGTAAAATGCTCTAGAGGATGTGGCTTGCGTAGTGCCAAAAGGGAATGTTCAGTGCACTAATTTTCAGGAGCGCCGCCAGACACGTCTTGATAGGCTGTACATTTCACTTGACGTTGTTCCATTTCACTTGACGTTGTCTCAGCCGAATCAGTTGGTGACAAGCCGCGGATGAAATGGTTGAGCATCAACAGCCCAAGTGCCCTCGGTGCCGATGCGGGCGATGCGGGTTTCTGTCAACCGGTAGCCCAGCAGAAACCGTGAAACTTCCAGCTCTTCGTCATGGCACGGTGTTACAGAGAGCAGGGTAAAATACAACTACACGGACCACCGAAGCAAACGCAGTTATCGTAAATCTATGCTTCTGATTGCGCCTTTCGAGATCATCTTATTCGTTTGCTGAAGAGACACAAACGACGGGAATAAACAAATTGTTTGCATATTCCGCATAGCTCGCAAAAGCACTTACACAGTCACCTTGCGAAATGCCCAAAACACGAAGTCTGCACTGTCCTGAATTCTGAGTATTTTGTGCCTGCTAATAGGTATGTCTACTGAAACTGCAACTGGAAACTAGGGGCAATGCCAGAGAGAAAAGAGACAAGGTTGGGAAAGCTTGCTCGCCCTCCCCAATTTCTCAACCTCAAGTGATTGTACCATATTAAATGCAACAATGCCTCCCCCCCCCCCCCAAGGAAAACACACACTATGTTCATTACGTAAAAATGGACTCAGTTCATGCACCTGTGGGCAGGTAGGAAATATTCCCCTAATTTATTCACACCGCAACAAACTCACGAGATTTACATGAAAATGTCGGTGGTGACTTAAGCTTCCCTGAAATTCTGTATAACCGGTCGTTTGCAGGACCGAATCATCTACTCGAGCGGGGTGCGTCGCTTGTGCAAACTCGTCGCTGTGCAAACCCAGTCCAGCACGAAGCGTAAAAACGGCAGATTTAGGACAACAATCCGCAGTCCATTGTTCAATTCTAACAACGTAATTTTGTTGAAAACGCCAGCAGCTTTTTACTCACGGTTTGCGTCAGGAATCTTCCACATTTTGAAACGGAACGAAGGAAGATTTACTTTTAAAAACGCTCACTGCGTCCCCGGACCAGCTGGACCGGATCAACTCACGACGACGGGACTGAACCCGGTGAACCTCAACCCCACAACAACCAATTCGCGCTCCATGTTAGTGTGGGTTTCTTCTTCCAAGCCCACGCACAACACACCATGAACGTTTCAGTTCTTCGTCGCATCGCCGTGTTGCACCAAACAGAACGAGATCGCCCAAGTCAACGCAGCGCTGTCGTGAACTTTGGCTTGTGGTTGCGCACTCGTGGACCCGTGACCTCCTTCACTTTCAAGCACACACGACGGTTACGAATGATACTTTCCGTCTTCCGGGAACATCACAGGGGCACTTGTTCGGTCACGTCTTCGCTACATGTGCTCGCAAACCGCGGAGCTTCTAGCGTCCCGTCGAGCCAAAACAGTACCGCCGCTAAGTTGAACGTGCGTTGTTGCCAGATTTTCTCCGACCAAACAAAAACAACGAAAACAAACCGGCTCTAGCTTCCAGCGTACATCGGCGTCACACCGTGGCCAGATTTTCTTCGTCAGCTCTAATTTAAAGATGACCTACAGATGCAGCAACACTGGTATCAAGTTTTAATATGGCGGCCGCCACGGAGCGCCGCTAATTCGGAGGAGGGTGCATGGGAAGCGGCGGCACTTCCATCCCCCTGGAAAAAGGGAGTAACTGCTGCAGTGACTAGCTTTTTACTGGCTATCTTTAAGAATGCATCCGTTTAAAATATGACCTTTATGTGTGCATTTTCAAAGAAATCAGTTTGAATTTACTCACCAAGGCCTGGAGTAACATCCGCTTATTCTTGGTTATGTCGCACAAAAATTGTAACAGACGTTTAATGCGTGTGTTTTTGTACCCTGAGTTTTAAGTTCGGGTCTATAAAATAAAAATAGTATTAATAAGAAGTGTTTTTTTTTTTTTTACTGGCTATATCATTCGTGTTAACAATTCGAAACAATCAGTTTCGAGTAGAACAAGATAATTGAAATTCTGATATTTGTTTTACGGGTTGGGGGAATGATAATGTAGAGAGTTTAAAAATGTGATATTCGGTTGATATTTAAAGACCTGCAAGTTCTCTTGCTATGGCGTAGGTTGGATGATTTCCTTGTTCATATTTAAGCAAGAAATCCTTCAACAGATATTTGTATATCTGTGGTAATTTTTTCTTGTGGGGATTTTTTTTTTTACAATGAACATTCTTGAGACCGCTTGAAAGGGCTAGCAGTACTGTAACTAAATAAATAAATAAACAAATAAATTAAAAAGAATCAAACAAATTAAATAATTTTAATTAACAACAAAAATAAAATAAATATGTTGAAATAAATTTAAAAACACCTAAGGAAATTTATAAATCTAATAAATAAATACATGTTAACAAGGTAAGTGACACTTGTTTAATATATGCTGCATGGGTCTTGTTCGTTCGTGTTTTTTTACGTTCGTGCTCGTTTATGCTCATGTATTTTTTGTTCGTGCTCAATTTATTCA
Source organism: Ixodes ricinus (assembly GCA_037355805.1). Taxonomy (NCBI): domain Eukaryota; kingdom Metazoa; phylum Arthropoda; class Arachnida; order Ixodida; family Ixodidae; genus Ixodes; species Ixodes ricinus. The sequence goes on from JAZHYW010008350.1 coordinate 10,055, forward strand.
TTTATCACGTGGCACTGAATGCGACGTGCGCGGCTGCAGGGAATTTCACAATTTCAAGTTGTTACTGGTGCTTCAATCTGTTCTCGGCCTAGAGAAGTGTTCTTGATGAACCACCATCTCGGGAACCAGTTGGTTCACGGAGGAACAGCCTGCACATTGAAATAGAGAAGAAATATTTAAAAAAATTGCCTTTTTCGTCAAAGTCCTATAATGCAGGCCCCTGAAGAATTCGAAGTCTACATTCCCGCAAACCTCATGTGAGAGCAAATCGCTGCAACCCCCAAATTGATCGATGACCAACAAAGCTGGTAATATGTTCAGACAAAAAAAATATTTCGCAAGCTTGTTCATATTTACAAAGACCGAGGAGAGCAGGACGTGTTAAGCGCAACCTACCACACCGCAAATATTGACGCCATGTGACTTGAGGTAGCATGACGTGGTCACGTCACGTGATCACGTGACTTCAACTTTCCTGCTAAACTTAGCAGAAACATTGATCTGACGGTTCTCTCTGACGGATTTTCTCGTGGAATTCGAAAGCACGTTTTGTGTTAAAATGTTAGAGTGTTCTGTGCATGGTGAAAAGTCATGCCCCCTGCCACAGCGCAGATTATTCTTTGGGTCAAGCACATTTCATCAGCTTCGGCATTCGCTGGCCTCCCTTCATAGGTTTGAGCGATTGGCTGTTCCACTCAGCTTTGCGGGAAAGTGGGCATTCCAGATTTCGACACGTGTGGAATGCAGCATGACCTCTACAAGACTGGTTTTCAATCATCTGTTAAGTATCGATGTTTCGAAATACTGCTTCTTCGTGTTTACGTTTTTTGTTATCTCATATATATAAGCATGATAACTTAATATTGTACATGCTCATGCCAAATTACCTTGTATTTGTAACTTTATGAAAATGTATGACTATCCCCTTCTCACAAAAATTACTTTTAGACGCGGTGAGTTAAGTTGAATAAAGGAATAAATAACTGAATTTCCAGACTCGACGGTTAAGCTTTGCTTGGAAGACATTAAACAGTTGTTTTGGTGAATAAAGAGCAGTGCTTAATAATTTTCCTGCTAAATTTAACGTGGAAATTGATATTTAGAAATCAGACGTTAGGCTCAATTTCACCGCTAAAGATAGCAAAAAAATAAACCAGGTGACGGCATTGAAAGACATTTCGCCACTACATTTAGAAGTGAAATTGACGTCATGTGACTTGATATGGCGGGGTCAAATCGTGGTGTAACGTGACATCAAGTGACGTGAGTAAATCTCAAACATTTCCACCAAATCTCGCGGGAAAATGTCGCGTGACATAAACGTCCCCGCTAAATTTAGCACGAAAACCCACGTACGAGGAAACAAAATATTTTGAGTGACGGAGGTCCCTTAGAAAGCATTTCATGCCTTAAGGACATCGTGCGCACCTTACATTTGTTTGCCATATTATGTCAGAAGGTGAAATTTTTGCATTTTCCTAACTCAATCTCGAATCCAAGTGTACCAATCATTGCTCGTTTTTTTTTTCTTTTTTGTGCACCGCGCAAGCACGAAAATCACATTACTAGAAGTTTTGCTCTACTTTCCATGAGTGCTAGAAACAGGCTTTCGAGGCAACATCCGGACCAGCTGGTGTTTCTACTGAACGTACAATGGGCCGAAAAAATATCTACAAACAAAGGAAAAGACGCAGATGCAGGCACTCCCACAGAGACACGTTACCACGGGTAACTTATACGCGTGCTCAAGCTCTCGTCTGCGCAATTCATTTTTTGGTATAATGCTGGGCAATTGATAGATTAACCTATTAATTAATCGACTAACGCTTTAATCGCGATTAGTTCTTTTAACCGGTTATTCGGTAAAATGTTCACTAACCAAAAAAAGAAAAATGAAACGTTTGCACCACGAAGATTTGGACGGGTTCACCTGTATGAAGGGCAAACTTTAGGTGAAATTTTAACCTAAAGTCAACTGTAGGGGCGAGATTTCTAACTTCAGAGAAGTGCAGGAGGTTACACGTACCCCGGCCAGTTCGAGGCCGTGCGTGTGTCATTTCAGCACTGCAGAGACTATTGTGAGCATTCGAACCCCTTTGCCTCATGCAGCCGGCGTAACAATCTTTGAGAGTGAGTGTTTTTGAACTGCTCCAATTGCACATCGAGGCTGCTTTATAATCGAATTTGTATCATTTATTATATTATATTATGATCAATATTGTATTTATAATCGAAAATGTAATATAATATTAAAAATGAACGAGACCGATTATTCGGGTAATTAATACATTTTAGAGTGGTAATTATTCGAGTTAAAATTTTCAATTGACTCCCAGCCCTAGCTATCATTTGTCGGAGTTTTTGCCTCGTTGAAAATGAAGCCTTAGTATCTAATGAGATAGTATGGGCAGACGTTAATTTTAATGAATTCATCCCGTTCAACGATAAATGGATATTGAAGGCAGTTACCAGCCGAATGTCTGAAACTGTGTATTATAATTAACGGAGGTCACTCCATTTTTTTAAGCACGCAAAGAAACAGGGGTGAAAGAGTGATGCCGAACTCGTTCTTTATTTCACTCTAATTATATTTTCGGCGTCTAGAATTTACAAAATGACGGCCTCAGCCTCGGTGCCCACCCTGTCTCGAGTGTCAGCTTGACGGACCCGACAGAAGAGTTGGCTCGTGAGAATGTGAACATATACTTTGCGTGAACTATATTGTGCTATACGTTGCCGATACTAACGTTAGTTCCGAAGTCATTCAACCTTGTCGAAGCTACTTAGGTGAGCGCGTTTAAGAGCGAGAGAAATCACGCACACGTGCACTCGCAGAAGTGTCGCTGTGCAGGGTTGCAGCACCGTGGAAGCTACGCTATGGCCTCGACAACGTAGCACAAAATAGGGACGCCGAGGATTGCCAAAGAACTGGCGCACGAGACACACGAACGCCGCATGAATCGTGCCGTATTCACTCCACCTTCCCCATCTTCCCTACCGAACCAGGGCACTAGGCCAGGCGTGTGGAATAAGTATGTCACGTGGCAGCAATACAAGAAGGTGTAGTTATCACAGTTAAAACATTGCGCGGGCTGGCTCACACAGACAGAGATACACACACACACACACATGCACACACATACATACACGCACGGACATACAGGCGCTCGCACACAACATCAGAGGCTGCACGGGCTGGTTTTACGCTTAACTCGTCAAGTGTCATATATACGTAAGGCCTTTTATTTGATCATGTGAGATGGTGGAGAGTAAATTACGACCTCGGAGACCTGGGATTTAAAAAGAGGGAGCGGTATTTCAAAATGCTATCTGAACGTTTGTGTGGTTCTTATAAGTAGGGTTTAGCCACGCGATGTACAACGCCTAACCAAATGAGACACGGTGTGACATGGTTTGTCCTGAACAGGTGACACGCGATCGGCGTTTGTTCTTTCGTATTGCTGTGTCGCGCGTAATACATTCAAAGCCATTTGGAATGGCATATTGAAAGTTTATATTGCCGTTTATTTTTTGACTCAAAGAAATTACAGCATGATTTGAATTATAGTTTTCTATGTTGTGAGCTCTGTTTTTTCAACGGAACTATACTAAACATTAACAAGTCTATAATATTTCGCATGGCCCGTGAGGTTTTTTTCTGCTTCTACGTGTAACCTTATTAACACAACTCTAGAGCTGGTAAACTTTTATAAGTTTCTAGGAATGATCCTTCCTGGAACCTACATAATAATTACGTAACTAATCACGCTAACAGTATTATTGGTTACCCTAAAAGTGCTTCTTCTCTGGCGCCGTCATCGTGAAATCTTTTTTTCTTTAAAACATTACTGTGGTCAAAGCTTGTCTATGAAACCTCCATCTGGGATCCTGGTACCACCTATACCTGACTGACAGGGCTGCTCAAACCAGAGGGCCAGAAGAAACCAGAACCTTCTCAACACTCCCCTCTGTACTTCCTCTGGCCCTTAGGGTAAAATAATAAAATTAAATGGATAAATCTCGAAGATGCAAAGTCGTACAAATTGGCGTCGAGCGCGACCATAACAGTTGCTGTATTTGGGCTTTGACGATTCGTCAAACGCCAATGATAGCGTCTTTGAATGCCGTTCTTTTTATTTAAGAAAATAGAAATAATAGCAGACAGTCAACAACCGAGTTAGAACGGCAGGGTACCTCTATTCGACGCCCAGCTTCCAGTACACGATCGTCGCCTTCCAGCGTATTTAGGCTGCGCGAGCACGCTCAAGGGTCACGAAGCTGCGAAGCGTTGGAGAGTTTTAGGGAACTGTTCTTGCGCATCCGATACAGAACTATGAGCCGTACGATACGAACTGCGCATGTGCGAGTCGTCTGCGGTAGCGCATGCGCAGTTCGTCCCGGAGAGCCCGTCGTACCGTAACGGATGTGGAAAAACGGTTTTTTAAAACTCTTTAATATCCAAAATAGGAAACACGCTCAGAGGGGGTACGACTGAAGGGCATCTCTGCCATTCTTCTCGTGTGAGTGACTGTAGTCACTATAGGCTGTTAGAGAACATCGCCCGCTACAGCGAACAGCTGTCCCACTAGCTCCCGCCATCCTAGTACACTATAAAAAAAGGTATTCTTACACCCTTCTGTCCCATATAATACACCCCAAAATTTCAGTTCGACCTATAGCATCCTATAGTCAAACAGACGGCCCCAAATTTTATGAGGGTCTTGATAACTGTGCGATATAACTTTTTAAATAGCTAAAGTACGTATCAAAGTCCACATAAAGAAAACACAGAGTTTTTGCAGTAAATCAAAGAAAACCTCGATTATTAATTTTTTTTTGTGGTCAGCAAAACGTACAGTCAGCACAGTATGAAACCCCAACGCCGGAACGCGTGGCCATCGACACAGGCTGCTCCAACGGGAGGGCCCCTGAGAACTAATAAAAATGCGCTGGGGGGCGGGGGGGGGGGGGGGGGGGGGCTTTACTAAGATGTGCTCGACCCTCGCGTGGCGCGTCTGAAACTTCCGCGTTGCGCCGGTGGCGCGCTGTAAGCGCCGTCACTCGGGGGTGCTTTTGTGTCGCCGCACTGTCACCCAATCGACACCTGCTGCTCCTAGCATTGACCTTCTCGAGCCGCGCGCAAGCCGCAGGTGTCAACAGTGTGGTAGTGCGGCGTCACAAAAGCACCCGAGTGGCGGCGCTTACAGCGCGCCACCGGCAAAACGCGGAAGTCCCAGACGCACCACGCGAGGGTCGAGCACATTTTAGTAGGACCCGCACCCTCGCACCCCGGCGCATTTTTATTTGTTTTCACGGGCCCTCTAGGTGGAGCAGCCTGTTTCGATGGCCACGCGTTTTGGCGTTCGGGTTTCGTTTCATGCTGATTGTATATTAGCTATTTTCATAAGTTGTACCACACGGCTATCACGCCCCTCATACACTTTGGGGCCGTCTGTTCGACTATAGAGCGCTGCAAGTCGACTTGAAATTTTGGGGTGTATTATATGAGACAAAGGGTGTAAGAATACACCCTTTTTTCTGAGAGTGTAGAGGGCGACATTTAGGCAAAATGTGGACTACTTGCTATGAACCTGGCAAACGCCGGAAGCTAATCTAGTGTGTGCCAATCACAGCGAGAGAGCGAGGCAGGTGTTCAGGTGTACACGGCAGGAATTCGCTCCTACGGTATGCTCTTGCGGGCTTTGCTCCGGCGTTGTGATCGGCTCGTTGGGGCCGCAGCGGCTAGCGCTAGTCAAGTTGAACTTTAATTGACCCAGGAGTCTCTGAGGCTTTCTGCGGATTTCTGAAGGCAGTCCTGATGTTACCACGAGTCATGCATTGGGGTACTCTCGCTCTTGGTTTGTTGAAAAAGGAGGTCAAAGAGAGTATTCACCCAATAGTGCTAGCGTTCCGGTCCACCTCTTCCCTGAGTATCGTGAGCATCTGCCTCACGCCGGCTTCACCCTGAAAACGTAAAGAAAAGTCACACATACATCGGTAAAATCTGATTAAGATGCCTTTAGAGCCTTGGTTTCTAACTCTTCATATTTTGTGTATGCATTGACACCTTATAAAACAGGGACGGATAGGTTTCTAAACGCAGGCAGAAAAATATATAATAGGTACATCACCGAAGTAGACGCGTGAAAGAAAATATCACGAGTAAATTGGTCTTGGCGGTGGCGGGGTTTGAGCTTCGTCTGATGTCACTTTTCGAGAAGTTGCAACCAACTTTTTTGTGTGACGTTAATGGTCACACTGTTCAATCAACCCAGTTAATGAAAACTTGCGCCCGAGAGTGTATTCGCCTTACTAAGAATTAAAATGGTAAATTAGTCAAATTGCTTCTTTTCCACTTTTTTGTGTTTAACAAGGGTTACATATAACAGCAATACAAAGGAAGGCAATTGAAAGAAGGGCGGTGGGACGACCAAGAAACCCGTAGACAAAACCCCTACCATTATTAATGGATTTCTAACATACATTGAACACTCACGTATTAAAGGACCGTCTATCCGCCCATGGCAGTCTATGGTCGTGACGTGTACGAGCGAGTAAACGTGACGGCATGCGACGCGTAATTGAGAAGTGAGTCGCTCTTCTCCGTGGCAGAGTATTAGTCGAGCAATCGTGTCCGTGCTGGAGAATAAAGTCTCTTTGACAGATTTAAGCTTCACCGCGACCCACAACGTCGCGACCGCCTACGACTGCTTACGAAGAAATAATACGCTGAAGCATCTAACGGCTAGCCTAGGCCCACTTCCGCTCGCGTATATGTATATATCTGATTTCAGACTTATTGTGTGGATTTAAAGTGTTCTCAAAAGCTGTTTTACTCCGTTTCACTCCAAGTCCGAAAGACGCCGACTCTACGATCTGATGAAGCCAGCCAAGCAGCACCAAAAGTGTCTCCTTGCAGTACTCGTCGTCTTTGTGCGTTTCCTATAAGTGGTTAAACCAATGGGGCACATCGAATGCGGCATATGATAATGATTTCTTTTTCATCGCATGATTGTTGTACTTGGTGATAGCTCATACACACAGGTGACAAGTGCCGTGACAATCCACTTTTTCGCCGCTTGTTTGGTTCCATCGGATCGAATAACCGTTGGATCCGGTCGGACTTACTTAAACCGAGCATTAAAGCGATCGCTTCTCATAAATGGCGCGTAGCCTTGATCTCGCAAATACTTCAAAATTCTTTAGTTCGTCTCGGTGACAGAAGCGATCGGGTGAAATTTCCACACTGGCGTCACCTTGTTCCAAGTACCGACGATAATTTCGTGATATACTATTTTCGGAAGTTCGCGCCAGCGCCTGTCAGCCATTGCCTGATCACGCACTCTGAGCATGTATGGGACACGGGCGCTGACGTCATCGTTCGGCGAGGGCTCGGGTCCAATCACGCGCTTCGTGCCCAAACAATGGCGACCGCCAATATTGCTCGATGGACTTTTGAAAAGGATCTATCTAGTCGGCCGGACACCAGCGAAGAAATGTGAACCAGCCTTAACTATGTCCCTTTACTTGTTCTGAGATCCACTGTTCATTAAAGGTTCGTAGATATTCTATCCTTAAGTTTCGCTTTCGTGGAAATTTCACCGCAGTGTTACTCCTTTTCTCATATTTCTTATATTGACCTTATTGTGCGGATGAATAGATATATGTTATTCACAAAAAGTATAACCGCGAGCCCTTTTGGCTTCATTCGGGGTACACGAATAAATATTTATTCTTGTTTTTATTTTTTACTTCATTAGTTCTGTATCCTCCCAATTTTGTTTTTCTTATCTCTTTAAACTTTCAAGGTAGTGACTAAAACGCATTATTTTAAAGACCCGTCTTTTCGTCGTCAACTAAAACTCCCACACTGCAAAATGATTGCAACGCGTGCTCTGTTCACAGCAGGTTTTGTCTCAGAAATGCGATGAAGACGCAGCCGGTGATCTTACGTTGTACGCCAGCGCCCAGAGGGTGGGACGTCCGACAAACACGGCCTTGGCTCCGAGGGCCAGCGCCTTGATCACATCGGTGCCGCGACGCACTCCGCCGTCCACGTAGACCTCGACACGACCACGGACTGCACTCACAATCTCAGGAAGGACTTCGATCTGCCAAGCAGACCTGCAAACACAACTTTCGCAACTTTATAAAAAAAAATTATTTGATCGCAGACCTAATACTTGGAGCTTACATCAACTGCGGTTGTCTGCTTACGCCATACCTAATAGGCCGTTGGCACGCACTGCTAACATATAATAATAAAAAAAAATAGGCTGCCACTGTCTGAGGGATGGTTGTTCCGTGTATGAAGTATGTGTCTCACATGGTCATAGACGAAAACTGTCTTTAGATATATTCGAAGCATGAAATTGTGTGAAGAAACAAGCTTTAAACATGCCTGAGACGATGTCCACAGATAGGTTTGGCATCATATCTGTCGCGAACACCGTAATAGTATTATATCTGAGCATTGTGACTCGGGGTTGTGTCCGCGGGATTCAGAAGAAAAAGAATTGGAGAGCGCATATGCTCAGTATTTTTAAAAACCTTTTCGCTGGATTAGAGATTTTTTTTATGAAAAATTGCGCTCTTATGGTAGTCAAGTCGGATTTAACGAGCCTCTGTAAGCGCACGTCTCGTGGCAGAGAGGTATATTTACTGTAGTTGGCTAGCTTCCACGTGTTTCGAGAAAACCAAAAATGGGGGTGGAGAACGAAACGAAGCCACGACAAATCAAAAATGCTTACCCAGCTCAATAAAGAAAAAAGAAAAAAAAGAAAAAAAATAGAAGCGGTAGCAATAAAATGCGAGGGGACGCTTTGAGAAGACACACCGGCGCGTGACAGGAAGCCTGAAACTTTACGCCATCAACCGCGGCGCTTTCCATAAAACGGAACGCGGCATATCATCGTTCCTTCGATAGATCGAAATCAACGAGGCAGAGGGGCTTAGAACGATAAACTGGTATCACGTTCATCGGGTAAAGTGACCCCTATTTGGCGTCCGCCATGTTCTACAACTTTGACCACTAGACACGTGACCGTACCGATTCCCGAGGTTTTTACAGAAAACGGAGCCGAGATTTGTATTGCGATCGCTGTAAACAACATGATAAACTATTGTTTCAATACTAGTAGCCCCAGAGATCAGTGCCTAGCTCCGGTTAAAATCTAAAATACTGCACCGTACGTGGCTTACAGCATCTATCAAAGCCATTGCGAAGCTGCCCGAGTTTTTGTCGTGGAAACACATTTTGGACTTAAAACAAACAAAACCTTACTTATCTCGTCGGTACTGTTGTTAAAGTTTATTAAGCAACTATTTGCGCGTGGTACTTCGTTATAATCTAGACCGTAAAACTATACGGTCGCGTGTTTAGTGGTCAAAAATGTGCAACATGGCGGCGGCCAATTGGAGGTCCTTTCTGCTGCCAGTTTATCGGTCTAATGCCCTCTACCTCGTCGATCGAAATAGAGCTCTATTTTACTTTTAATTACATCAAACCTTTTCCGGAAGGATGTTGCGAACTCAGACACTGAGTTCGCAATAAAAACGATAGAATATTGGAACCAAAAGAGAGGTTAATTCTTTTTCTGCCAGTTCTGAAATTGTAAAACACCTGAGTGAATGTGGAATATGTTACCCAGATTAAAAACAGACGACTGTGCTTGGCAAACAAAAACAATTTAAAAAGGGTGATAATGGAGACAATTAGGATCATGAGCTCCGAAAACCGTATAAGCATGCCCTCTTTGACATTCGACGATGGCACCAAAGCGTTGTGTTGTCTGCTTATTCCCAAGTAGGTTGCGACTGGGGTTTTTTCTGAGTGTTTTTGTCCTGTCAGCAATATATATTTGAAAACTGTCTTGAGACCTGTGTTCGATACTCATGGTTTCTCGGTAGTTTGATGTGTTCCTGCCATTAGGACATGTAATAATTGGAATACGATAAGCAAAAATATATTGTATATAAGGTGACAAAGAGGAAGGCTGTTGTGGAAGTAAATGGCAGCTGCATGCTGGGCTGGTTTTGAGACGGTGGTGTGTATGTCCTTTTTGTTTCCTATTCTCAAGGTTTTATTTCTTAATTATGAAACTCTTATATTGAATTTGTGAGCTGAATAAAATTTGTCTCCGATCATGATGTGCGATCTGAGTCGAAGGCATATTAGGGAATTTTCGAAGATTGTTTCCAACGTCCCACAACGCTTTCCGCCACAAAGACGCTCCTACTGAGAATGCGCGTCGCCAGTCTTGTGTGTAAAGTCGGGATCTCATATTCGGTTGCAGAAAGCGTTCTGGAGAGCGAAAGCAACCTACAAGAACTTCCTATAACCGTGTCTAAAAACCGCGGAGATAACGATTTTACTCTTGGATACAATCTAGCATAATCGAAAGTAAGACCGAGCTATGAGTAAGTAGCAAGAGTTGGTTATATATGGCATACGGTTGCAGGAAGTCCGTCTAGCTGGCGACCACCATGGTTCGAAACAAGAATTGCCGAAACGCCGCGCCTGACGGCTTCTTCCGCGTCTTCGGCTGTGAAAGAAGAAAACAAGTGGATTGATGACTGACAGTACCACAGAAGCGTCGCTGAAGTCGCTTGTTATGCATGCTACGATGTACATTACTAACAGTGATGTAAAATGGGTTTACCATTTAATCGATTAATATATAATTTGCTAGTTAGCTATAATTTACCCAGATATGCCTTTCCTCGGATTATGAAATTAGGACCACCGCGCAACTGATGACTAAAAATAGCGGGTTTTTAAGTTGCAGTGGCACAGCGGAAACTTTTTATTAAAATAAAATATATTACGCTTTCACCCGTTTTTTATAATTAAGAAACAGCCATATTTCGGTTATACGGACACCATCGTTCCACAAGACAATTGTCCAAAACGTAGGTCGAGAATAATAATTACACGAAAATCATTTCCCCAGTTGATAATAGAAAATTTATTTTATAGAGGGGGCGTTAATATTAACGGGACCCATATTAGTAATAATGTTCATTATAATAATCTTCCTTTTCGTGTGCCCTAAAACAACCCGAAGGTCTTCACTTTGGTGCACAAAGAACGAGTAAACGCCAAATTGACACAAAACAAATGAAACACACATCACAGATAGGCAGTCACCTTTTTGCAAATTGCTTGCGGTAAACATAAAAGTAACTGAATATTTAAATAGCTTGATTGTCAAAGCAATTGAACAGTGATTGCATGCGTGACAAGGGTGAAGGTCTGCAAATGGTATTGACATAAAAAGTAGAGTGATCCCTAGTCAAGCGGAGGGGGACATGGATTTTAACGTTGGATGAAAGCGAAACAATATTTATAACTCCATTTACTTTCTTCCACAAAAAAAATCATGTACACCGCTTTGTTCTTCTGGCAGACGATGACCTCAGCAAGAACTTATCTAGAAGAAAGTTGTAAACAAAATAAAAGCGGCGCTGAAGATAACGTTCGTAAATGATGAAGATTAGGCGTTTTTCAACACTTTTAATTTTTTGTTGACTGCGTTTGTGACAAAAAAGTCCAAGACGCATTATTGAATTCAAGCATGGACATAACCAGAGAGCAATATAAGCGAATAATGCAGGCAGAGTTTTTAAACTGCTTTGGTATGTGAGATATCAGCCCCAGCATCTTAAGTAGATATGAATTTGAGCACAATAAAAAAATGTCAACTAATTTTGCCTCAAAATTAATGTGGTAATTAATTTAATATCTGAACACAATGATCAGCCTATTACAACCGAGCCCGGATAGGTTGCTACTATAGAGATATCAGCGATTGATGTAAAGGCAACAGACAGGTCACCTGTGGTGATTCCTTTGGCAACCACGGGTAAATTGGTGATGCTCTTCAACCAGGTCACGTCATCCCAACTCTGCGATGAATCGATGAGTGGGTTCCTCATAGACATCGCAGACTTCAGGTTGGCGAATTCGTCTTCTCGGGGTTTCTTCCAAGTTTGCATACCTGCGTTTAAATCACACTGCAAATTTTCTTAACTTCTTTGACGCCTCTTTTATCTTAGGACCGTGAGCGACAGCTGACTGTTTTAACAAAAACCGCTTTTCAGACGAACTCTTTAGAACCAGCAATCATCAGCACTCTGGAAATTTGAAACCTGCTCGTCCAAGTGGATACGTTCTACGGGCATACATATATATATCTATATCATCAAAGTTTTGAGTTCTAAGTTTCCAAGTTTTTTTCTGGGACGTTTTCAATATATATATATATATATATATATAATATATATATATATATATATATATATATATATATATATATATATATATATATATATATATATATATATATATATATATATATATATATATATATATATGTGTGGAATTTATGGCTTGGAAGAGTCTGAAAAAATTAAAACAGGGCCAGACTTGATTTTTTTTCGCCATCAAGAGTCGGGGTTTTGACCCTTCTTCGTCAAGTAAGGGCCAAAGTTAGACTTCACTTCTGGTTTTTCGGTTCATACGTGACATTTTTGGCTTAGGTCAGGCACTTTAGCAAGTATCTGGGGAGCCAGAGAACAGCCGCTGAAACGCCAAGGCAAAATAATCTGGCAGTAACTAATGCCTTGGAGCAAAACAGTATTAGAGTCAAAGTGGGCCTCGAAAATTGCCAAGCTAGTGCCAAGAACGGCGCTTTTCTGGAGCGCTATCTGGGTGGTTTGTCTTATTGCCACGTATCTGACACATTTCTAGAAAATCAACCTTCATAAAACGTCTCTACAAGAACCGCATTCCACACTGACAACTTGATGGTAGTGTATGTTCAAGGTCGCATCAACATTTTTTGCACGATCCGAGCCTGATGCATGCACAATCGTCCGATTCAGACGCTAAATGAACAAATCTTCATACGTTGAATATGTTTATCATTCGACCGATATGAGCGCACTCGTTTATGTACCCAGACACATACCGCCACATCAGACAGGAACGCTATGGGTCGCTATATTCCGATGATCGCTTCCAAGTAAGCCAATTGGAATTAGGTGCTGCCTACAGCCAACTCCATATCGTTCTCTAGGTCGTAACATGATCGCAAACCATTTCAACGTACCGCTTTTGGGTATCGCGGTTTCGCTCTCGCGAATAGCCTTTGCGTCTAAGATTTTCAGAAACTGGCCCTGCCACAAACGCATTTAATGATAAAATCACAGCTCTCATTGGTGAAATAATATTACTCTCTAAAGAACCCCCGTTAAAACTGAGTAAAGAAGATGACCCCCGTGGCAGTGAGCTACAACCGGTACAAGTAAACGAGGCAGAACAAGACAGGATGTCCAACCCAAGAATACTGTTTACAAAGCAAGTGGTCACAGTATGGGAACTGAAAAGACGCCATGAGCAAGTTATGGAGTCCCAACACACCTGAACACTGTGTATAAGAGGTACGCTTGTAGCGTAATGCAGCGCTGAGCACATAAAGCTCATGCCCGCGCAACAGAGATCACTAGGAGCCTTGGACTGCTGGGTTGGGCATTTGTAAAAAAGGTCACAGAAGTGACGTAAAAGAAGCCATAGAAACACACGCACCGCGGGTCTGCCCTTTGACACCTCTGAGTCAACGCGCAATTAACGCCTGTCACCCGTTTGAGTGACCTCCAGAAATAAGAACCATATAAGAACTATACAAGATTTACAAGAACATATAGAAAAATATAAAAAAATTGTGAGAAGTTTTCTATAAGTTTTAACATGGTTCTTATATGGTTCTTTTATATTCTTATGTATCTTGTATGCTTCATATGTGTTTATTGGACACAAGGAATTTCTTATACAAACGGCTTTTTCACTAGGGCAGAGCAAACCCCCGGCGAGCGGAAGTAGCTACGCAGTCCCTGAGGCGTCCCTACCCGCGGAATCTGGTGAAGGGTTTACTAGAAAACGAGGAGCAGTTTCTGCGTCTTGTGAAGTAACGGCAACCAATCCTATATGTCGCTGACCATCGCATCTGTTCTAATACAAGTAAAATTTCCGGAATGTAAGGTAAACCTAAAGTGCATTGATGAATCAAACCGCTTTTTGTGTCCAGTTTTAGGACGTTTAAGGTTAATTAGAGCAAACGTTGTTTCGATATAATGCGGGATGGAGGATGTGCACTACGCGCCATCTTTAAGCATCGCATCGGAGCAAGCAAGAATCGCTTTGTTGACGGCTGCTCATAAAGAGGAGAAACTCTCATGTCGGAGCACTCGTTCTTCGCGCGCTACCCGACGACTTCACCCCGAGAGTGACTCGCGATGAAAAGCGCAGACTGTGCCAGGAGCTTGTTGCCAACCTGAACGCGCTGGGAACCCCGACTTTCAAGAATGAAGGGGTCACTGGCAGTGGCGTAGGTAGTGGCAGGGAGCCCTTACGCCTTTGTGCCCCCCTCCACCCCCTTCAAATTCACACCCCGAGATCGCAACCAACTAGATGACCGAAGCGGGAAAGGGGGGGGGTGCTGTGTGTTGCCAGAGGTGGCACCCCTCCCCCTTCACGTTGCTACGCCACCGTTCAATGATCCCGGCGCAAAACGAAAGCGCTGAGGCTAGCAGAGGACAAGGACAAAGACGCCTGCTTGCTCCGTTAAACCCAAGGAACTTGCGGTTGACACAACTTAACCTGAGATAGGTAAGAAACAAGCAAGACATGTACAAGGAAGGGTCAACACACAGTGTCTCTAAAAGCAGCTTTGTCTGCGGAGACCTTCATTTGTTTTCCTTACCTATCTCAAGTCAGGTTATGTCCACTTCTTATGAGCTCGCCTCGGTTGCTCGCCTTTCTTAAAGACATGTAGTAACACCTGGCACCAGAAACAACTTTTATCTTGTCTCAAATACCCCAGTAAAAAAGCTTTCCCACTACGTTTTCTTTATATCATTCTCTAGCTGCATTTTTTTGTGTCCTGAATATCGAAGGTCTTCATGTAAATTGAATTATTTGTGTCGAAATGCAATCTAGAGGTAGTCTGCTTCAAAACGGGCTCAAATAAGAGATTAATGTTTTACATAACATCTGTGATTTAAGACTGCCCAATTGTTTACGTTCTGCTATTCTAGTGTGTGTCCATTTTTACTTTCGAGAATGAAATATTGCAAACCATGTTTTCCCTTTTAGAAAAAATCCCGAGACTGGGGGGAAGGACAACACAACACGAAGTCGCTTTTGAGACATCGTGTTGTGTTGTCCTTCCGTTCCCCAATCTCGGGGTTTTGTCTAAAATGTTAAACCTTCACCAGCTTGCGTGCGCCCAGACTTTTTTAATGTTTCCCCATGATTTTACTTTTCAAGTTACGGTTTTGCGTTTAAAAATAAATCACTTTCAAGAACAAACTAGCTATGCAACGTAACATAAATCTCGATACGTACACGTAAACGAAAAACGACACATACACCTAAAAGTCTCGAACACATCTGAAATTTTTATTCTCCATGAAGACCCTACATAAAAACCGTGACAGAGAGTAAGAGAGAGAAGAGATAAAACAAGATGAGTTCTGCAATAGCTTGAGAGATTCTGACTAGACACAATTTCCATACAAACAAAAAACACACCTGACTGATGTCTGATGCAGTCATAATGCAGAAGATAAAATGGAGCAAAAGGTAGCAACGGGACAGTTCAAACCACAAAGAAAATGAAACAATGCGCAATATGGCAGCATTTCTGGTCTAATGAACACTAAGAAATAGGTATTTGCAGGTCTACAGATGGTCTGAACTATTCACTGGTTCCTTGTAGGGGCAAGCCAGATAACCTTCGTCCGTTTGTCAACGAAACCCCCAAGCCTTCTCGGTCATTGTCCCGCGCATTTCATGCCTTCTGCTCATAAAATGTAGAGGCTGCCGATATCACCGCGATGCACACAACCCATATCCGGAGGCAGTACCACCTGTCTCTAAACGCACCACATGAACTACCAGTGGATGGGTCTATAAAGTTCCTCGACCTCACACTGGAATATAAAGAGATACACGCATGCTGCAAGTATGAACCGAGGTCACTTAAAGGATTTGTTTCATTTGCTTCTGGGCATTCTAATACAATCAAACGAATTGCGTTCAACGTTGGTCTTGTATCGACCTTAAACAGATATTGTCCCCATAATACTGTGCGAAGTTTTGAAAAACCAATTTCCCAACTACGTGATCACGGGTATCCGATAGGTCTCCTTGTATTTCTCTGTGAAAATATCTGCACAAAACAGAAAAGCAAATCAGCTGACACAGATTGAACAGAGAAGACAAAGAACTCAACAAATTATTGCTGTAGTATTTTGCATTCAGTGATATAACCCACAAACTAAAATATTTATATAGCTGCGAGGCGTAACATTAAGTTCGTGCGCTCTGCACCAAACAACGTGTACTCGATGTTCAGCAAAGCAAACTGCATCACCAACCTGAAGCAAATTTTGCCAAATTTCTTACAAGAGACAATAGGTCACGTGTGACACGGTTTTTTAAACATTTCCTTGTTATGTGGCAAATGTTACATCGGCCAAACTGGCAGGTGTGAAAATGATAAGAAAAGAATGTATGTACCATCCGGCGCATGAACTACAGCAGGTCATTGTACGCACCTGTAAATGCAGGTGCAGAGTTCAGCAGCATCACGTACCATCCTTGCAAGAAGACAAAAACCCGCACGCACGAAGATGCTTCAAACTATGGGCATCGAAGAAAACAAAGCAACATGCGCCAGCGTGCCTTTTATTATGCTAAACAAGAAAAGGTTATATTAGTGGTGTTTTACCTCCCGTTGAAATACTGGTCGTCTCAAACTAAATTGTGTCAATATTTCTAAAATATTCCGAGAACACTTAAGCACTTCTTATGAGTTGTGAATGCGAAAGCATGAATGTCGTTTTCCGCTCCGAGTTCGTCTGAGGGCGTAGTGGTGTGAACGGCCACGTTTCGCTACTGCCGAGGTACCGGCCACCGTGGTACCGGCCGACGGCCGAGCGCGCGCTCTCGTTTAGCTTGGCAGGAGCCAGCCTCTTGCCATCCGACGCTGACCCCTCCTATCTCGGCTCAGAACCCTCTAAGCTCGGATCCGAGTTTAGTTTTGGCTCGCTCGATGCAAGGCAGACGTTGTGCAGCACAGCACGTGCCGTTAGAATTGTGGTGGTTTGTTATTGATGGACGGTAATAAAGAGCCCGGTGCCTCTACAGACAGCAGAATCTGTTTTTAAAAGGTCCATTGCAGCGCTCCAAAACGCACCTGACCGACTGAATGTGCCTTATTAGACCGGCAGCAAGCAATGGAGGGCGCGTGGAAGCCAGAGATAGGGGTGATGAACTAAGGCTCCAAGTCGCAACCGCAGTCACCTGCAGATTTAGAGGACGAAACCTATTATAGTCCGTCCTCTTTAAAGTGGACGGCAAAAATGCATCGAAAAGACCTGTTTGCAACTTTGTGTTTTCCTAGTAATATGCTCCTTCGGATAGTAATTACAAAGACGTGACAGAGGTATAGACACAGGGCTTGCATAGTTCTTAATGTTTGGTTGAGCACATTTTGCGTGGTACTGTGGTCTTTATGTGGTGCACAGCCACCATATGCATGTGGAATGAAAGGGTATGCTCACCGAGGAAGGACCTGCCGTGGTTTATCAATGGTCGTTAATCAGCCGCCCTCTCTTGATCTTGCCCCGGAGAAAATAGAAGCTCCACGCAAAGGAGGCGTGTACTGACCCAGTATACCGTGGCTTCTTGCATGTTACCTGGCATTTGGCGTCAGGCATGTGTAAGTGTGAGAGCGACATGAATATACCTGAATATTCCACTGATTGTTCACAAATCAGTTTGAATAACAGAAACTTCCAACTTCTCGTGCTTGACACAATTAACACGACTGCAACACACCTTCATGGACGAAAGATATTATGAAAGACAACTACTGCCTTTAAAACAAAAATATTAAGGCAGTATTTTGTGTCATTTTCTTTTTGGAGGAAGGATGCACGTTTTTAAAAAGGTATTTTGGGAGAAGGATTTAATTGATTGCATACTACGTGGAGCACACGCTCGTGCAGTCGGGCCATACAGACCCCCAGCAGCCCGCACCTCTCATTTATGAAATGGAATATCCACAACGTACCGGCCTTACGCTGTGTTTTGTTTAACACATTTGGGACGGGTTTTAAGTATGCAATAACAGCGCATTTATCACCATCACGTTGAGGACGAAGAAATGCTTGCGGCACAGTGCGCCATCTTCGTGGCGCGGTATCGTTCTTGGAAGGGTCGACAATGCCTATCATCGTCCCGTTCACGCAACCGATGACCAGCCTGAAACACCTCTCCACGTCGCCTCTCGCTCGGAGTCTTGGGGAAGTGGATCCAATCGCGCCGGACCACGAGACGACGCACGATAGCGACGGACACGACGCTGTCAGACGCTGGCTGTCTTCTGTCCCGCGCTACGTGCTCGTAGCTCGCCATCAATCTTTGGAAGCACCCGCGGTGGCGCAGAAACAATGTGCACATCACTTGCAGGTCCACAGTCATGAACGTCAATTAGATGAGCTGGCGGGCTAGTTGGTTGTCCATCATGAATAAAATAGCGCAAAACAACAAGGAAGGAAGGACGAGGTAGACAGGAAGGGCGCTAACTGACAACTGACATTTAATACAGTCTATAAAGGAGGAGAAGAAAGAAGTTACTGATGTTATTGCTTAAAAGAAAGAAAAGTACACCCTCAAAGTTGTTATACGTAAAAATTTTAAAATAAAATGTATGAAAAAGGAGAGTTGCTGATGATATCTTTGAGTGAGAAAAAACAGTAAGAAATAAGAGAGAAAGAAGGAAGCAATAATTTTGAAACAAAATTAGAAAATTGCCGAGGTACACGATCTGAAATCGTAGATGATAAAAAAGATGAAGTTTGAGACCAAAAAGGAACATAAGTTTGCAGGCTGAGTACTTGTCGTCAAGTCATAAGATTAAGGTAGTAAAGTTCCTTTTGAGATAAGGCGATCGATGGGGCGCTGATGCACACAGCCCCACGAGACACAATTGTTTGAGCTTCATACAACTCGCGTGTTCTTTTGGACCTAAAACGTCTTAGGATTTTGGTTTGGCTAAACACAGCTGAGCACATACAGTCCCTTCCATGTATTGCAAGATGGCCGGCTGGTGACGATCTCAAGGCTAAGGCATGTTCTCGTAAGCGATCATTGATGCATCGGCCTGTTTGTTCCACATATATTTTGCCGCAGGTGAAAGGTATTTCGTACACCACTCCTCGTTGGCAGTCGACGTATTGTTGCTGATGTTTTGCTTTGCACTCAGCTTGCTGTGGTTCGACATGGTGGATTATCGGACACAACCGCATAAGTTTATCTGGTGCAGAGAGTGCCACTTGGACTTGATATTTAGATGCAATCTTTTTAGGTTGTGTGTAACCTGATGAATGTACGGCAGCACTGCTGGTCGTTGGTTACGTCTGTCGTGTGCGTTCTCGATGTCCACTGTTGGTGAGATAATGATTCGGCAACTTCAAACTAACTCCAACTCGGGAACCCAGATGTCTTGAGGCGCTGCACCTGAGCTTGAAAACACAGGCCGTAGAAGAAAAAGAAAAGACACCGCTCATTAACGGCCATAGCCGTAGTCGCCCCTGAAGAAGATGCCAAATCGGCCTTGAAACGTTGGGTCCCTATAGAAGGGCTTGGTTGGTGTTACCACCATTTTTCCTTTGCAAGGGACTGTATGTGCTCAGCTGTGTTTAGCTAAACCAAAGAAATCCTAGGATGTTTTAGGTCTAAAAAGAACACGCGAGCTGTGTGAAGCTCAAACAATTGTTTCTCGTGGTGCATCACCGCCCCATCGATCGCATTATCTCCAAGGGAACTTTACTACCGTAATCTTATGCCTTGACGACAAGTACTATGCTCGTTTCACCTTATGATGTACTGCAGAAAAGGCTACAAGCGCGAGCTCCTTGCTCTGGGGCACATCTCGGCGGCACAAGCTCTCGTGACTTAAGAGCGGCTGCCAACGCGCTATGAGCTCGCGCTGGCTAGCCTTCGCTTTGCGGTACAACATAAGGCTGAAACGAAATATAAGCACTGCAAATTTATGTTCTGCTTTTTGGTCTCCAACTTCATCATTTTTATCATCTACGATTTTCAGATCAGTAAACACTCAACAATTTTCTACAATATTGTTTCGAGTATTTAGCCTTACCTTTAACTTTCCTCTCACACTTTTTCTTACTTTTTTTTTCCACTTAAATGCTATCATCAGCAACTCTCCTTTTTTATACATTTTCATTTTAAAACTTTTACGTATAACAACTTTGAGGGTGTACCTTTCTTTATTTTAAGCAATTCAGATTCAGAAAGCGTTTATTGGCCTTAGGGAAGGAAGGGAGGGGATCGGACCGGTAGCTTACGAGCTTGGATCAAGGCCGGGGAAGGGGGTTTTGGGGACTTATAGATAGATATGCTGTCAGCCCCGCCTTGTGGATAAAATCCAAAAGAGAGGTCATGACAGCTCGACGTTTGTCGGGAGGACCCTCAGGATGAGTCCATTCCTCTAGGCTGGTGACGTCTGGTGGTGTGTGCTTCCGTCTGATCTCTTCCAACTCTGGGCAAGCCCAAAGTAGGTGATACTGGTCGACAGGAGTGACGGGGTCGTTACAGAAATCGCAGTGGGAGGCTGTGGGTCGCGTAGACCAGCGTGCCATGCGCGCCGGTGTGCATGCTGTGTTTGTTACGATCCTCCGGAGCAGCACCGTGTTTCCCCTGCCCAGCCCGCTCGGGAGCGGATCTACACAGGGAGTCAAGGCCGCCCTCAGGGTCTGTCTCGAGGTTTGTTTGGCTAGTTCCTTCGCCTCCTCGGGATCGTAGTCTGGCTCATCGCAGTCTTCACCGAGCTCCGGTGCGAGCGAGTACCTGTGATCTTGTAAGTGATGTTGCACACTCTTCGGCTCGCGGGGGATATCTAGCTGCGCGCGAGCCTTAGAGTGAGCTTGTTCATTGCCCTGTATGTCCGCGTGGGCGGGTATCCAGGACACTTTGATGATTGTGCCGTCAACAAGTAGATGAGAGGCCATCCGCCGGATCGCCTTAACCCTCTTGTTTGGTGATTGACGGTTGCGGCATTCCGTGAGGGCTGCCACAGAGTCTGTAAAAATGTGGAGGTGTTTGGGCCGGACCCCCTCGTCCATGATGACGCGTAGCGCAAGTTGGATGGCTCCAAGTTCTCCACCCTTAACCGATGTGCCGCCGGGCAATGTCTCCGCCATAGAAAGTTCTAGGCGGGGAATTACGAACGCGACGGAGCAAGCCGGCGTGGGGGAGGAGACGAAGGCAGCGTCAGTGTACACTGCGAGTCTTTCACTGGTGTCCGTCCATTCTTGGACGAGTTTGCAATGTTGACGCACTTGGCATGCTTGCTTGTTAGGACGGCTGGGTCCCGCTCCCCTGGGTACCGGTCGGTCGTCCACGATACAGGCGTCGTCACTCCAAGGAGGATCGATCTCCGGAAGTGAGGGAAGGGCTCGGTTGTCAGAGCCTATCATTTCCAGGATCAGACGTCCGGGGGCTGAATGCTGAAGTCGCTCTAGGTGAGCACGGGCGCGTTCTTCCACGGTTTCCTGAACCGTGTTGAGCCTTGCGTGTGCCTTGAGTATGCTCAGCGGGGTGTAACGGGGAAGGCCGGTGATAACGCGCGCTGCATTGTTGTTGAGGACTTCCAGTTTCTTCCACTGTGTCTTGGTAAGTCTGTAGTGGAGGGCACCATAGCAGATCCTGGATACGATGAGGGCTTTCACCATTCGGCGAGCCACCTCTTCGTCAAGACCACCTCTGGTGCCACAAAGCCTTCTTATGACGTTGAGGGCCGCCTGGCATTGCTGGGTGACCGTTGTCAGCCAGGTCTTGGCGGTACCGTCTTCGTGGAAATAAAGTCCTAGAATTCGTACCGAATTCGCCGAATTGATCGGGCGGCCGTCGAGGGTCAAGTGAAGACGAGAGCTCACGTCTGCATCTCTTTCCTTTTTGGGGGCTACGACGACGTAGCTCGTCTTCTCCGGCGAGGCGGTTAAACCTACGCTTTGAAGGTGGCTTGCCACGACGTCGAGACCACGCTGAAGGGTCCGTTGTTGTTGTTGAATGTCACCCCGTACTGTCCAGAGTGAGATGTCGTCAGCGTATATAGTGAAGCGGAGATTGGGAATCTGTTGGAGTCGATTAGGGAGGCGCGCCATTGCCAAGTTAAAGAGGAGTGGGGACAGAACAGAGCCCTGTGGGACTCCCACTTTGTTTGGCTTGGGCGCTCCAAGGTGTTTGCCAATCCGGACCGCGAAGGTGCGGCCCTGAAGAAATGACTTGATGAAGTTAAGGGCGTGGCCTCCTACGCCGAGTGCTTGCGCTTCTTGGATGACTGCCCAATGTGGGACGCTGTCGAATGCTTTCTTCACGTCAATCGCGACGACTGTTCTGACGTTGAATTTTTGTGGAATGGGCTTCGGAATGAGATCTCGGGAGAGCAGAAGGAGACTTTCCTGCGTCCCCATGCCTGTCCGAAAACCTGTCTGGGCCGGATGAAAAGCTCCTGTCTGTTCCAAATGCCAGGAAAGGCGGCCAAGTAGCATTCTTTCTCCTAGCTTGCAGACGCATGAGGTGAGTGAGATGGGACGGAAGTTAGCTAGGTTGTTCTGCTCTTTGCCAGGCTTGGGAATCGGGATAACCGTGGAAAGTTTCCATTGATCTGGGATGTTGCCGGAGTGCCACACCTCGTTGATGTTTTCGAGGAGCGTGGTCTTTGCGGCGTCGGGAAGGTTTCGGAGCATAGTGGTGGTGATTCCGTCGGGTCCTGGAGCGCTGTTAGGTTTCCCGCGATGCAGTGCTTCCTCCATTTCCCCCATGGTGAAAGGTAGATTCATGGGGTCTGTTTGGTTGATGATGACCCGTTCATATGGGTCTTCCGCCGTCGGTAGGGTGTTGGTCGCTGTTGGTTGTGGGAAGAGCGTGTCTCCAGCCTCTTGGGCCAATGTTTCCACAGCCTTGTTTGTTGTGAGTGCGAGCGTGAGTGTCGCCGCGCGATCCCTCTTCCGGCCCAGCATAGCTCTACTGACAGCCCATAGCTTGCGAATTGATGTCTTTTCCGAGAGTGAGGCACTAAAGTCCAGCCACCTTTGCCGGGTAAGCTGCTCCGCATACTTGCGAGCTGCTATAGTGGCTCGGGTGACCTCCCTCAGAGCTCTCGCATTTTTCGGGCCTCTCCTGTAGCGTTGTAGCGCTCTCAGCCGTCGGGCCCAGAGGTTCAACAAATGAAGATCCGGGTTGGGGTCATGGAGCTTTACCTGTTTTTTGGTGGTCGCAGCCGCGATGGCTTCCTTGATGGCGTCGCAGAGAGTGGGTGTTTTGCTGTTTTTGAGTCGGTTCCGGTAGATGTCCCAGTTTACCACTCTTACGAGCCGCTTCCCAGGTTCCAAAGCCGCCGGACCGGTGAGTGCCAGGCCTATCCTGATGGGTAGGTGATCGCTCCCTCGAGTGTCTGCCTCCGGCCTCCAGGTGTGGCTCGTCGTGTGCGGGTTGTTAGTCCAGGTGAGGTCAGGGGTGGTATGATCCTGCCTTATGCTCGAGCTTAGGCGTGTCTTCTCTCCTGGGATATTCATGAGGGTGTATCGGTGGTGGACCATTTCATCCATCAGATCTCGACCGGCAGAGGTGTCCCGGGCGTAGCCCCACGCTGTGTGTTGAAGGTTGAAGTCGCCTCCGACGATCTTCTGCTCTCCCGGGTAAAGAACGTCGAGATGTGTAATCCATCCATGGTCCCTGGGTTCCTTGAGGGAAGCCCCAGGCCGGTAGTACACAGACACCAGGATGACAGGAGTGTTTTGTTGGGTTGTTCGGACAGCCACCACTTCCTGGTGTTTTGTGCACCATTGTTGGAGGTTGACCTGGTGTTGTGGCCAGTCTCTGTGTAGGTAAATCATGGCTTGTCCTACTCGGTCCGCCCGTACGGAAGGTATTGAGGGGTCTGCGTAGGACGTGTAGCCATTCAGCTTTATAGTGGTGCAGTTGACCTCTTGCAGGAGGTAAGCATCTGGGCGTTCCTGTGGTCGATTGCTGTGTTTGACGTTAAGTTCTGCAGCGCGAAGCCGCAGTCCCCGGCAGTTCCATTGAATAATGGTTACTGCCATGCTTGGGTGTTAGGATTCCTCTGCATCGCATTGCCCATTTGGGCAGCGATGGCCATGAAAACCTGGAATAGCCCCTGCATGGTGGGGAGTACTTGATCCGTTGGTGCGGGAGGGGTGGGTGTTGGTGCAGGAGGGTTGGGTGGAGTTGATCGCCGACCGCCCTTCCGTTTCGCCGGAAAGTCCTGTTTAGTGGGTTTCGAGCTGCCCGGATTCTTTAGGGGAGCGGCGCGCCTTCGCGCCGTCTCCCGGATCCTGCGAACAATGTCGATTCTCTTCGGGCAGTACTTGTCCGTGGCCAGGTGCCCATTCTTTCGGCACATCTGACAGAAAGGAATGGGGGAAGGGCAGGTCACTTGGCCCTGGTCGTCCATGGTCTCTTCGTGGGGCTTGCCGCACGTGGAGCAAACCTGAGGCTCGGGACAGATGTCCTGCTTGTGACCGATCTTGTGACAGTTGCTGCATGTCACAGCTCGTGGCCTGTATGGATATACTTCCAAAACGTTTCGTCTGTACCAAACGTTTCGAGGAAGATGAGGTCCCTGGAAGGTGATGAGTCCGGTTCTGCTTCCTCTGCCCATTGGTCGAGCTGCCAGTACCGCAGGCCCATTGGATTGCAGTCCGGCTAGGAGAGAAGCGTTGTCTTCTCCTTTATCTATCATGTAGATGACCCCGCGGATTTGACAATCCCCGATGGCTTCGTACGCCTGGACGGCTAGGGGTTGTTGATCGGTGATATGGATTTCCTCGATGGCCAGTAGTGCCCGTTTTGTGGTCTCGGACTCCGTCAGGACTGTGATGGTGTTGCTTTCCTTGGTGGTCTTGATGGAGACCATCTCTGGCTTGAGACCGAGCGGGCACGTAATGGCCTCCATTAGTCCTCTCTTGGAAAGGGCTGTGACGTCGATTTTGCTGCGCGGACGCAGAGTGACAACGTAGCGCTCGCGAGCTTTAGGGGCTGGTGAGTTCTGTCCGGTCTTTGGGACTGGATGCGCACTCAGGCGAGCTCTCTTGGTCGCCTTTCTGGAAAGTACTGTCGTCCATAGACCTCCAGCATCTTTATTTGCTGCTGTGTTCTCGACGTCAGTTGAGAATGCATGCGACGTTGAGCCTGCCGTTGCGTCTTCCGACGAGGAGACGCCGACAGAGGTCTGCGTGGTAGTCGTCGTCGTCGGTTGCTCCGTCGTTTCCATGTTTACGGTTTCAGGTGCTCTAAGACTTCCCGCCGCACCTGCGTTTTGCGGTTTTTCTCCTGTT
Source organism: Ixodes ricinus (assembly GCA_037355805.1). NCBI lineage: Eukaryota > Metazoa > Arthropoda > Arachnida > Ixodida > Ixodidae > Ixodes > Ixodes ricinus. The sequence continues at coordinate 35,507 of JAZHYW010008350.1, forward strand.
GGTGGAGCTCCCTGCAAGATATCACCCTGCTTGCAGTGAGGCTGACAATTCAGCGTATCGTTGCTTCGCTGTGACTTTGCCGTGATGCCCTTCGAAGCCCGTTTAGAACGGAGTTCCGAAATAGCTCTTTGGAGGCAGGCATGCATGTCTGCATCGGATGTTTGGTCAAGGTAGCGGCCTACCACTGTCTTCCACGAGTTTAACATACCCTGTTGCGGGCCAAGAGCTGGCCGGCTTGGAGGTGTTGGTGTGGCAGTGAACGTCACCAGGGCTGGGTCCAGCTGGAACCATGGTGGAGTGGTAGTGGCAGGAGTTGCGGAACCTGGTGCAGCCGAAGGTTGGGACCAGGTATTGCGTAGAGCTGCAGCAAACGTGGCTGCAGCGTTATCTACCATATCCGATTTCGATTTTCGGAGCGAGCTGAAAACAACGTCCGTTCAGAACGGCGTCTTCTTCTTTCTCCCCTTTTAAACAATAACATCAGTAATTTCTTTCTTCTCCTTCTTTATACACTGTATTAAATGTCAGTCGTCAGTTAGCGCCCTTCCTGTGGTCCTCGTCCTTTTTTCCTTGTTGTTTTGTGCTATTTTATTCGTTATGAACGTCCATGAGCATGTCTTCGCAGTCTCTTCACCTCCAATTTCTCTCACCAACGTTGTCTCGCGCAGCGCCACACAACCACCGCACGTTTGCAAATGGTCTCCTCCGGGAAGTGGAGTGTAATACGGTGACGCCGGTACGAATTTTCTAGTGTAAACAATAACTCCATTAGTTGAAAAGTGGCGTAAGAGCGCGACGAAAACGTGGCTGGGAAAACATCACCAACGAAACATACCTATACATTGGAGCTTGTTCCTGTTCAAAGTAGTTGGTACTAAATTAAACGTCACTATTACGTCACGTCCTGTAAGGGTGGAGATGCTGGTTTAGCCGACTCCGCCCGCATTTTTGTACGGAAAGTAAGTAACTTTTGCCTCAAACCAATCACACGTCAATACGTCACTTCCGTGACGTTTTAAAACTAACATGTGCAATGTCCAACCTAGCCATCCCAGTTTCAGCATCAGCCCATGTCAGCTCTGTTTATATGGGTATTCAGCCTCTTTTCCGCCCATATATTCATCAACATATGAAGCGCGATAAACACACACCGATATATCCTCATTAATTGCCTCACTTACATGCTGCAAACAAATATTTACAAGTCTATTTTGATTGCACGACACCTGGTAAGATTAAAATACTCGTATGTCTGCAACAAAAGCTTATTATGTACCTAAACTTGCGCGCAGTTGACCAGGTCAATATTTCGGCTCGCAATAAATTAACTTCAAAATTCGGAGCTTTACTGACATCTGGCAACAACTTCTAGAAAACAAAAGCGTTTCGCTGGAAGTTCCACGCTACCTACCAGGGTCCAGCGTAGCACAGATCGGACAACAGTGCTGCTTCAGCATTGAACAAGTGTCCTCACACGAGTCCCAGGAGAACACTCACTAAGCAATCATGTGTAGTCTATAGCCCGCAATGGCATCCGGTAAAGTACCTCAAATATTCAGAACTACAGAATTATCTACAAGGTGTCTGTTTCGCATTGCCTTTATTCTTTCCATCTCATCACCCTTCGACAACAGCTGTCAAATGAGCAAGACACCAGCAACTCTTGCTCCCCCCCCCTTCCCCCTTCCCTCCTCGACTTGCATGGGTTTTTGTTCTGTCGAACGGTTCCGTACGTGTCAACGAAGAAGAGAGACGAACGTGTGGGAAAGTATAATGACAAGGCCAATGGGGAACATACTTGACTCCGTCAGGTGGAATGTACCGGTTCTTCACTCTGTCGATTTTGCGCCCAAACACGGGCTCGTCCACGGTGAGAACGATTGCTCGGTAGCCGGCCACTTCGGCGCGTCTCACGAGATTCCTTGTGAGGTCGCGGTCGATGGCGAACTGCACCTGGAACCAGAGAAGCCCTCCAGGTGCTTTCTTCTTTACGTCCTCCATAGAAGTGCTGCTGTAAGTGCTCAGTATCATCAGGGTTTTCTCTGCATGCGCCGCTGGAATGTGATTAAAAAGTTACTCCTTCAGAAGCAACCCGAGGCAAGTAAGTGATCACAAGCCGTATTCAAACATTGCGTGCAACAAGCAGGCATGGCAATTAAAATATTATACAGCCCACGGAATGCACCGGATCAATATCAATTGTAGCAAAGGTCTCCGAATAGTGCTGATTGTCGGACGAGCTGGTGATGAATTTTAAGACACATGATAGCGCTCGAAGACGTCGGCCAAAGGATTGTCGGCGAGTACTGCGATGGCACTGCGCAACTATATAATTTAATCTTTTCCCGTGGTAAGATGGTAAAACTTATCTCGCAATGGCGTTCAGTTCTCCTTCTAATGGCCTTTCTTTCGAAAGCTATTACGTATTATTAAAGTCTGCTTAAGTTATTTGATCTGGTGAAAGTAGTATAATGTTTTCATCTCTTTTGAGCAAAAGTCTAGACATTTCTATATACATTTGCCAACAGTCACGCTTCAGAAGCTAGTCTGACATTAGATTAAACAAAAATATTTGTGTATACGCAGTTCTTGAAGCATTGCCATGCCTTAGCATGCCTTGGCTAGGTGGCCCAAGCTACTGTCCGTTATTAAGCGTAGAGCCGTTACCTATCCATCCTTCCAGGCTTGACTATCAGGCGTTCTACGTGAACCGGCAAGAAGATTGCGGCGCCCGGAGGCCTTATTTGCAAACGTCTATTGGCGACACCAGCGAAACCGACGCCGCATAGCGGCAGCGCCGCGATGCTTAGGAGAGGAGGTTGTTTCGACTCTGTCGTCTGCTATCGCTGCTTGGTTCTCGTAGGCCACATAGAAACAAACACCGTTTCTAGTACTTATTTTTATGCTTCTGCCATGTCACTCCTACGTACTGACCGGAAGAAGGTTTCTACAGTTGAACAATCGCTTTGCTTTTAACATCAATTTAACGCTGCTGTGCAAGAAATGTATGGTGGTCCGCGTGCTCACCCTATTGAAAAAGACCTTTCAGCCCTGATGTGTTATGGGACCCTACTAGACCTTCAAGACTTCAAACTTCAAGACTTCAGACTTCAAGACTTCAGACTTTAAGACTTCAGACTTTAAGACTTCAGATTTCAGCACTTCAGACTTCAAAACTTCAGACTTCAAAACTTCAGACTTTAGCCCTTCGGCCTAACCCCTTAGCCAACATACCTTAGAAATGCAGCTTTCCGGAAAGCCGCGGCGGATCAAAATGTATGTAGGGCGTTCACTCAAACTTGCGCGCAAGCAGCTACAGACAAGTGATCAGACCAAATAAGGACAACAGAGTTGTTTGTCGCAAAAAAATATATTTCGAGGTACTCACAATGCCGCTGGGTAAATTCCTGAGACGTATGGAAGTTCAACTAATAAAACCGAACAGATGCACCGCTCGGAGTGGAACTCAACGTCGACCTCGAGGGCCCGAAACACAAAGAGCGCTTCAAGGGATGGGCGCGATCGGCGCGATGCTACACGGACGAGTCCGTCAAAACCGACCTCGCGGGCCCAAAACACAAAGAGCGCTTCAAGGGATGGGCGCGATGCTACACTGACGAGTCCGTCGACCACGACGCACGCACAGTAACAGCCGCAGCACGGTGTCGACAAACTTCGGAGCACGAGCAGCGAAGCGCCTCTCCTTTGCACGCTCGGCGACGGCCGAGCTGGCGGCGCTTCGCCGGGCACTGGCCTTGGCTGAAGCAGAGAGTGCGCCTGACCGCCTGGTAATCCTGAGCGACTCGAAGGCGGCACTGACCCAGCTCGCCAACCTGGAGCGTGCACCACCGCTCACCAGAGAGTTGGCGAACGCGGCGATCATGTTGCAGCACCAAGGATGGAGAAATGTCTTCCAGTGGCTGCCGGCCCACTGCGGCATTCGAGGGAATGAGAAGCCGGAACGCTTGGCGGCTTCATCCCAGGCCGACGACGCTTGTCCGACCTTCAGCGTGGCTGCGTTCTCGGACGCACGATTCCTGGTGAGTAGGGCCATCCGTGTGTACCACCCAGATATCGAAAACAGCCCCGTGCCGCCCAGACTTCCGAAGAACCAGCCGAGGAAAGTCGCCGCAGGAATGCACAGACTTCGTTCGCACAAACAGCGCCTTCACACGAGCTCACCGAGCGCCAACAGCCAACAGGAACAAAGACTTTCCCGCCGACCTACGACCGTTGCCACCGGCAGCAAATTGACCAATCCGGACGCGGGGATGTTGGGGATGTCACAGCGACTCTAATTTCAAGGCGCCCCTCCCAGTCGGGCGCTGGTAAAAGCAGACTACTTTGCTTTCGGGGCACTCCACATTCCGGATGCCGTGGTCTGCGTGGTCAAACCCCCTCTCCCAAAGAGAAGGAGGGATCTTGGCAGTGCGGGGGGCGAGTGCGGGGTTGCGGCCGGGACTTGCTTCGGCAGCCCGAAGACACGTTTGGAAGCCGCGATCTTATGCCGGCTAAAATGCCGGCAATTTCTCAATAAATCGCATTTTCAACGCTCCGTTTCTGAAGCAACAACCAAGCGCTGGTGGGCCTTGAATTCGTAAATATTGAAACGCTGTATACACGCAGACGGTGCTAGGAAATGTAAGTAAAAATAAGCAATACGTATAAGTCCGTCTGCTGTCCGTCGCATATGTCTCACATTTCGGACCGGCTTGGCTTACTTTTGTTGGGCGGGCGGCTGGGGGGGGGGGGGCGAGGGGGCGAGATCGTTCGATAAAGCTATACTTCGTTTCAGCTTGGGTCCAGACGCAGTCGATGCTACAAGCGCGAGCTCCGGGCTTCCAGAGTCCCTGCCAAGCACGCGCGCTCGTGCAGTACAGGCACTGTTCAGGGCCACATGCTCGTGCTTGTAGCATCGGCTGCGTCTGGACCCAAGCCGAAACGAAGTATAGCTCGATAGACTTCTGTCTGTTCTCAATGGGCGGCGATATGTGCGCAACGTTTGCACTCAAATAGTTTCGATCAAAGCAATATTCGATTGCAACTGCGTCTACAGAATGAACCGATATAAAGAGCGAGACAACAGGTTGACGCACTCGCGTCACCGAAGCGGTCTGCCGATGAACAGAGCACGTTTACGCACTACCGTCTTGGGATGAATTCTACGAGGTCCTCCTGATAATGTCTGGTGGGTTTCACAGACCCTTTAGAACGGCCCTGAAAGGCCACACAGACCTTTTAGGACGATCCTGAAGGAACGCACACCTCTCAGAAAGATATCTTGATGGGCCCCACAGACCTACTAGAGGAGTCTAAAGGGCCCATCAGACATTTCAGGATATCCTAAAAGGCCTCTCAGAGCCTCACAGGAAATCCTAGTGGGCCTCACAGACATTTTTTCAATAGGGTTGCAACGACAAAAACGACCTCCTTTCGTCCGCCATTTTGCCTGACCAGCGCGCCCCCTATAATTCGCTGGAGTCGCGAATATCGGAGAAAGCGGATAGATCGGCGGAAGAAGTCATTGCCGTAAGAGAGAGACGAGAAACCAACGACAGACGAGAACTCCAATAGTATCGTCACACGCGACGGCAGACATTCTCCTAGAAACAAGCTCGAGGTAGACCTAAGCACTTCTTATGAGTTGTGAATGCGAAAGCATGCAAGCCACTCGTCGCTGCCTCTTTCGTCTGCTGAGTGCTTTTCGTCGCCGGTCAGCGCGCGTGCTCTCTTGGGCACGCTGACCTTGGACGCTCCATGTTAACGGCACACGGATAGACACGCAGCACCATGGGGTGAACGGTCGTGGAAACTGACGAGCGCAGCGGCCAATGGGAGCCCCGTCGACACGCGCCAGCCAATGGAACCGAAGGCGAAATCCATCAGCTTTACTTCACTCCTTTGGGATCAGGGAAACTAAATGCCTTTTTCGCACTTCGAACTGATTACGTCAGCTCGCTCCATAAGACATATAATGCTTTCGCATTAAAAGAACACATGTGGCGGTTGCGAAGAGCGTATTGGAAAGTGGTCGCTTCAGGCGCTACCACGAGAGATTTTCATCTGCTGTTCCCTCCTCATTTTTGTCGCTGCAGCCAAATCAATTAATGTACAGTATTTACAAGGTCAAAATTATTTTTTATTTTGTCTTCATGTGGGATGTAGCCTCGATGTCTACGTCACGTAAATGACGTCACGTTGCAAGCGTGGCGACTACATGTTATACAGTAACAAAACGTGACACTGCAACGTTAGGCGACTGTAAGTCACATGGCACCGTAATGCTACGCGATACAGCGACATTAGGGTATCATGTGATTTGGCTTAACGTCACATCACGGGACATCTCCTGCTTTATGTGATCGTCACTAAATTAAACGGCCCGTTCCTCTTAAAGGGACGGTAAAAGTGGACGAGATGTTTGTTGTGTTCTCTTTGTGATTATTTATTAGCTGGTTCCGGTGACAGATGTCACTAGGTGGCGGGACAGCTTGAGGGCAGCTGCCTGAGCTCACGAAACGATTACATCACGTGTGATCTGTTTCCTTATCCACACTGAATGCTTGCCTTTTTGGCGAGTAGTGAATTCATTTCGCCTTGTGCAGATTGATATGCGGCTCTTTAAATGGCTACTGGTGCGAACCAAAGGTGAACGCATTTGCCTTCGCATAATGCCAAGCGACCCGTTCGTGCTTCCACGACTGGCGCTTTAGGGATGTCGCTTCGCGTTATTGCTCAAACTTGATGCATTTTTTTTGTCGATGAGGAGCATTTTTGTCAGTCAATAACGGTGACGACTGAGTTTGTAGTTCATTCTTGAATGTACAAACAGCGAAGCACACGAACAGAGTAAAATAAACTAACAGACGACCGCGTTATTTCTTTGTTTTTTGCTATGTTCGTGTCGTTGCCCTGCTTGCACTTTTAATAGCTTTTTTGCTCCAATTTGTTTATGTCGCGCACTGCGCTTGCTGCAGGAAACGTGACAGTTGCGCCTGGCAGTACATTGTCTAAAACTCTGATTTTGAAAGCATTGGAAGTCAGCGAGAACTGGCGCAGCCTGGCAACGGAAACGAGAAAAAAAGAAGTCGAAATATGATTATGCATGTCGTTGAAGTCGCAACTCGAAACGTCGCTGTGCCAGTTTGTTTTAAAGTTAGGACTTCAGCCGGAAGAACACCGAGCACAACTCGCTGATGATCGATCAAGACAACATCGTTGCAATGCAGCAATGGCTCGAATCTGCTGTCACGCAATATACAAAAACACATCTGTAAAGTATAGTCTTCGACAAGAAGATCGTGTAACGGCAGAGCACACTCATTTGACTATCTGTATACAGACAAGACTGAGACTTCGTCACACGACGGCCTCGAGGGCTTACCTCTGGCAGTTGCCACCTCGCCGGCCGGATGCGCAAATTTATGAAGGGCCGTTGGCGAGAGCCCCACAGGCATCGAAAGCTTCTGGTCGCCCAAAAGGGTAACCTCCATCTGTCGCTGAGCTACACCACGAAGTACCCTGGGCAAGAGCCGCAACCTGCGTGTGCCGACACGAAGGGAAGAGGGAAGGGGGGTCTGGATTTTGAGGGGATATACACATACTGAATCATTATTAACATGAAAAAGTTTCTTTTGAAATTCAGAAAAAAATATAAATTTTAGTGCCGGCTAAAAAATGACAAACTGCCTTTTGGCAGGCGGTGCCTGGGGTCTATGAGATGAAACAATCCTGCTCCCTTTATCGCAACGGATAATTGTTCTTGACCGCCAACAAGGCAAAATAGGCTCCTGGAAGTCCGGGAAGATTTCAGCAGCACTATATGTCCACAAAGATGTTCCCCTAGCTGGGGCAATTTTACGCTCTTACACCTAAACAAGAAGTTGTCCAGAGGGTGCCATCATTACAAGTGTATCTTGGCTTCTAAATGTCCTCTAAACAACAAGCGAAGAAGAAATAATTTCTAGCAGTGTTCGCTCTGTCACCGCTGTCGGACTGGTCACTGACATATAAAGATTAGGGATTCGCTCTGTACAGTAGCTTCGTTCAGTTTACCTGCAGCGCCTGGACCCTTGCAGAAAAGCTTAGGGGAGTTTACTTCCAGTCGTATTTCGATGCACATAGCGGAAGTATACTTCCTTACACTTTTCTGCAGCGGTGGAGGAAATGCAGGGAAATCGACCGAAGTATGTACTATTTAACGCAATCTAAAGACGAGGTCACACTGCTCATACATCATATTAGTGCCACTAAATAAGCTACACTTCAGAGTAACGACACTTGGCCATATTGTGGCTTAAGGTCATGGTTGCCAGTTATCTAAAGCTTTATCTGAAATTACAAAAAAAGCGCATTTCCGTCCTCCACAAATGTTTAGACGGCTCGCGACAAAGTGAAGCAATACTACGTAAGCTTCGGAGCACCAAATCTAATGCTGAAAACTGAAAAAGTCGTACTTCTGAATCATGACGATCGGCAATTGCGTCTGCTCTGCACAAGCACCAAAATGGCGGCGCCCACAGCAATGTCGGGGAAGGGAGTGCCGATACTCTAAGCGCAGCTCATTTAGTGGCTCTACATCATACTAAAGTCACATCATACTATAATAGCGCTCTTCATGATACGAAGGGCCGTCTGCAAAAAGATTTGAACGGAAGTCACCATTAAATTCGTGCTTCGAACGCCGCATGTCAACGAGTTCAAAGAGAAACTTGGCACACGGCCCTTTGAACCTCGGATATCGCGGTGACTGATATTTGCAGACTCTTTTCTTTGACGGCTCGAAGCTGAGCTAGTTGGTTCATGCTTGTTAAAACGTCCAGCTGGCACTTTATCAAGCTTATCTTTGACGTATAAGCAGTCTGACCCCGGCTCAAGTGTTAGATCACAAGAGCGTAAAGTCACGTTGATTATAACGCGAATCACCACAGTCTTTGTAAGTGAATTGAAAACAAAAAAAATACTCTCTGCTGCCGTGAACAAGATTAAACTTCTCAATATTGATACTTCATGAAATGTGCACCTGAGGTAAGCCATCCGGTTTTCCTTGAGTGTCTCGCTCTTGGTCTGCGCCACTGTTGCAAAAGCTTCTGGCATTCGCATCCATGCTGGCGCATCCTAGACGCTGGATATCATCCACTGTTAGCAGGATTTCCACAGTAACGCTCGAAGCATCCATCGCGATCCGCCGAGCTCCAGTCGACGATGCCAAATGGCCCATCTGTGGCGATTCATTGCCTAAGCGCAGCAAGCGTAGAGGTATATATGGCAACCTTTGCTGTGTTGTTTTGCCGTCTATCCGTTGACAATTTATGAGTAAATCGGGGTCATAAGTTGCTAGTACAGGGGTTCGAGTAAGCATTTGTTTTAGAGCGCAGCGTTTAGGCACCAGTTTCCGGCTTGAGCGGCGTCGCCGTCGACGTCGGCTTTGGCGTCGGCATCGGCGTCGACGTAACCGGGAGGTGCATTATGGGACATTCCTCATGATGACGTCACCAGTAACGTCACGTTTGACGTCACGAGGGTCACCAGTGGTCATAAATGACGTCACCCGTGACGTCATCGCGCGTTGCATTAAGGGTAAATTTCCCGCTAAATTTAGAGGCAAAATTTCCCCGGTAAATTTAGTGGAAAATTTTCCCGCTACATTTAGCGGAAGATTTTCCCCGCTAAATTTAGCGGAATAAATTCCTCGCTAAAATTTAGCGAACCCCGTTAAGTTTAGCGGAAAAAGTTCCCCGCTAAATTTAGCGGAAAACTTTCCCGCTAAATTTAGCAAAAAATATTCTCTGCTAAATTTAGCGAGAAATTTTCCCTAAATGGGATGCGAACAGGAGAGGAGGAGGGGAGGGTGCGGATGAGGAGGAGGGGCATAGCCTCCTCTCCCTACCTTTCACTCCTCCTCCTCAAGAGCTGCGCTTCAATTCGGCGTTACAGGAAACTGTAAACGTCTTTCATTTTTGCTCCCGCTCACGATCATGTGCACTGTTTCATTTGGAAAATAGTGTCGTTTCGAACTAAACTGCGCAAGGCCTCCGTCTTGAACGATAGGTGTGATACGTACTTACCTAAGCAGTTCACCGCGCGCTAAAAACGCTAAACTTCTTTTCCTTTTTTTTCTTTTTTTTTTTTTTTGTAGTTGACGTAGGATTTTGTGCCACAAATGTGTCCTGAGGCGACAAACGTGTCCAGGTTCTCGTCATTTCTCTCCGGAGATCTTCGAGATTCGCACCGGGCGCCCCAAACGTCCGCGACTGAGACACGGGCGGTTCCGACGGTTTTCCCACCGAGCGCGCCGAAAGCTCGGGAGGCTCAGGCGGTGCGCCGTCTTTGTGACTGGCAGCCGTCCTCTGCGACGTATCTTCGTATGGCCGAAGACCAAGTTGCTCGCAGCGGCCAAGAAGTTGACGCTTCAATACAGGGTCCATTTTGCGGGCAGTTCGCACAGAACAGAGAAGATACAAAAGGCTCTGGTACGCAGCCTTTTGTTGCTTGAACAACGCTGGGTACGTTGTTCAACTTCTCAGCCAAGAAAATCCAAGAGCAAATCCAAGAGCGAGGGGCGTCTACTTTCTCAAGGAAGGCTTGAATCGATCGCTTGACACCCGTGCCTCGTAATTGATTTATCAAACTCCAAGGCATTAAAATAGTCTTCTCTTCATTTCAAAAGCATACCTTGAAAGTATTTTCTTGTTGATCGAATAACTGCGGGATTTAAAAACTACGGAATTCTTTTTTAAAGTTGCTATTGGTTGGAGGACGCCAGCACTTAGCGCAAAGAACACCGTTATACCGAATAGCTAACAAAATATCACCCGTTAACCATTCCTGTTCCTTCTTACGCCGCCTCAGAGTGATAATCATTATAGATTGGTCCTTTAAGTAGCCAAATTGATATCTAAAACCTACAGTAGAGCTCATCAAAATCTCGAATAGAGAGTAAATTATTCGATTCATTGGTTTTAACCAACTTGTCAAAATCTTATCAATCTGTAATTCATATTGTTTTTGTTATCGCTTTGGTAATTACATCGTAAGTTGAAATGCATGTTGACACGCCACAAAGTAATGGTCGGCTAAGTTTTGTTATATTGCGGCCGATTTCGCAACAACATTCAGAGCGCGTGTGCTTAAATCATCAAGACATGAGGTCACAAGTTGATCACCGAAACGTTCTTCTTAAGTTGGGGCTAAAATCAGTTCTTCTAGACCGAACTGCCGGTAAAATGTTGAGATACTCACAAACAACAGACGGCGGTTTGAAGCGTATCAATGTTGAAATCACCTATTGAACAGAAGTGGACAGACTGAAAATTACCGTGTTTGCCTGACTTTTGTAATTTTGGAAAGATTAACTGAATGAGGCCTGCAAAAAGATATTTAAATCAAGGAGCAGTAAGAATCCCATAGCCTCATAGACAAAGAGTTGCAATGGAAAAACTCTACATCAAGTTTTCTGTACATTACCAGTGCTTAACAAATATCGCAATTTCTCCTGCTCGACCTTGGCTGTGTAAGAAAAATGATTTATATAACGGTATACGGAAATCACAAAAAAAACATTTTTAACATTGATTTTCGTTAGCACATAAAACGTCAAAAAGTGATCACATATTTTTTAGAGTAATTACAAATTGGTCCCCATATTTACGAATACTTCTAATAATTACACATAAAAAGCCAAGAGTACTGTCAGTGACTGGTTCCGAGAAACGTTGACATGAAGAAAAATCTGAACGTCGACGGAACTACTTTAGTATTCGACACGCTTGTCATCCACGTTTATTCTTAAGGCGTTTATCAACGAAAAGGGTTCGGAAATTATTTCCAGCTCCGCCAACCGATGGATGCGTACCACAGACGAGGCTCCTGGGTTTTTTGCAAATAGCTTCCCATTTCTCACCCAAGTAAATGTATACTGCTTGCGTCTTGTTCTCTCACGTGCCATCCAAAGCTTCCCCATTTTTTTTTTTCGTTTACATTCTCGTTTAGGAACAGTTTGGGCAACGAATCCTCTGCCGTTAGAGTCCTCGGCTCACGTCGTGTGGCGAGATACTGTTCTCTTAGTGACAGTGATGCCAATCTAACCAGGACAACTGGAGGGCCTTCGCGCCGAGATGGCTGTCGATGCACCGCCCGTATGTACCTTGGCTGAAGGGTTTCGAGGCCTAGCTGGCCAGCCAACTTGACCGCAACGGAGACTAAGTTTTTACTTGGGCCATAAGGAAGTTTATGTATTCACGATTTAAGAGACGACTGTACTAAATAATCGTAAAATAAACATCTAAAATAATCAAAGCCTCCAACGGTACGTCTTCAACGGTACGTCATCAGAAAGCCAGTCGCAACTCCGGACCTGCACGACTTGATATTCTGTAAGTTCCTCAAGGGCACACCTAGAAAGTCACATGGAGTGCAACTCCACTGGATCCCTTCGTATTGCTCTGGCATATGTAGCCCAAGCTTCAAGCCAGGATACTCGGCCCTTTTTTAGGTTCACTGAAGCTCCAGTTTCCTCGCAAAACCGTTGTGCAAGTTCCATAGCATGAGACAGGCTTTTCTTGTTTTTGCAGATGAGCGCGACATCATCTGCATACGCCAGTACTTTGACTTCGGTGTTGCATAGTATGAAGCAGACATGTACGTAACGCGTTACAAGTAACGAGTTACTTGTACCTAGTCACTATTTTCGGTAACGAGTAACGTATTTAGTTACTTTTTTAGAAAAGGAACGAGTAGCGGTATTTAGTTACTTTTAATGCCAAGAAACGAGTAACGGTATCTCGTTACTTTTGAGGAGCAAAGTGTACAACACCGCTTAAACGGCCTTGTTTTTAAAGGCAGATAGACCCGAAAAACAAATAAATAGTATGACAGTACAGCAACGTATATCGCTGAACACGTCAGTCGAACAGTTCGACTGACGTGTCCAGCGATAAACGTTGCTGTACTGAACTCCACAGCTGGGAATGTCCTTCACCCAGCGACCACAATCAGGTTCGTTGGTTGAACTTTCTATAACAGGGTACTTACCGAATGTAAACCCGGAGGTTGCAAACACGGGAAGGCACATAACCCATTACCCGCTGTCCTTAGTGAAGGCGCAGTTCCCGAAGATTCACCAGCTCTTCCTGCAGCACAATAAACACTGCCGTTCCTTCGAGCGCGTCAGTAGAACGACGCTTCAGCGTCGCCGGAAATATATTTTCAAGGAAGCAGGGAAGCATAACTGATGGAAACTTCGACAGGCAGCTGCTGCTTAAGGGCAATGACTACTAAAAAGAAAACAATAAACCATGAAACAAAAACAGTTATGTGTTTGGTCGTCAAGTAACGTGAAAAGTAACTCGTTACTTTTGAGGTAACTCACGCGTTTCTTTTGAGAATCGGTAACGAGTAACGTACTTAGTTACTTTTTGAGCGAGTAACGAGTAACGGTATTTAGTTACTTTTTTGGGGTAACGTGTACATGTCTGGTATGAAGCCTTAAAGTTTCTCACTTCTCAGTATACTTTGGCGTAAGTGTTGAAGATGTAAAGTGAAAGGTAAGGGTGATAAGAGACAGCCCTGTCGAACTGAGGAACGAACTGGGATGCTTGTGACTTCGTTATTTATTACTAGGCGTGTGCAACAGTTATTGTAAGACATTTGTACACATTGAAATATAATATCCCCAACACAAATTTGAGACAAAATTTTGAAAAAAGCATGACAACTAAAACGGTCGAAAGCTTTCACCAGATCCACTTGGAACTTCGCAACCTGATCACTACTGTAAGCCACACACTCTAACACATTGCTCGCAAAGTGGACAATTGTTTGAATAGCCCGTCCGCAAAAACCGCTAGTCTGGTAATCTATTTGTCAGGAGTTTAGCGAAAATTTTATTATTCACATTACATAACGCTATGGGCTGATAGCCAGTTCACTTGTAATAGTTAGTGATTTTCCTCCAGTTTTTGAAATAAGTATAGTATGCGTTCGGAAAAATGAGGAAGGGAGTCATCTTGGATTACTAGGTCTCTTGAAAAATCTCAGGCAGTATGGGACATAAGGTGTCTTTTGTAGTTGATACAATTCTGCAGTGATGCCGTCTGGCCCTAGCGTTTTTCTTCTTGGAATGTCATTCACCGTTTCTTCTACTTCATCTAGGGTGAAGGGTGTCTCCAATTCTTTTTGCATTCTTTTTCTAATTGAGGCAACAAAGGCACTAGTTATCTAGACATTTGTTATCTGTCGAGGCAGGACAGTTGCCGAATATATTTTGGTAGTTTTCAAAAACGACATGCGCTATAGTTTTTTATCTGTCAAGATAACGTTGTTCTGTTCAATTTCGTGGATTTCTTTAGATATCGCGTACCGTTTCTTCTCCTTCATGGCCCTTTCTGTTGGTTGTTCTTATAAGCAAACTTTTTCAACGCGGGAGCGCTCAACAGCGCCTTGATAACGCTCGTGATCAAATTTGTCCAACTCGGCTTTCGTTCGAGTTATATCTTCCAAACCTTTCCCAGGACTTTCGCATTCTAGTTCTACCAGAACGCGGAAAATATGTGACAATGCTTTTTCTCTCTCGGCATTCTGAAATTTTATAATAGTACCTCTCACAATTGAAAGCTGTTTTAGTTTATGTTTAAGGAACTTCCATTTAATAAATATTTGTACGGTTCTTTCTCCTATTCGCTTGATTAGATCCTTCGTACTGGCTAAAAATATTTGATATTTTAATATTTGAACATTTAGTTTCTATAGCTCTCAATTTATACGTTTTTTTCTTCGTTTCTTCACAACAGTTACTAATACTATAAAGTGGTCTATGAAAAATACTGGTTCTACCACATAAGCGTTTAAATGGTTAATTGGGTCTGCAGAATAGTAGATTCTGTCTAACCTCGCGTGAAAGTAGCTTTTCAAGGTGTAAATTGCAAATGGTTTTCTTCCAGCTGAAAGAGGGCAACATCAAAAAGATTTACTTCGTCACCTACGTCACGCAGAAGACGTGCGCGTTTGTCAATTCGCTGCTTAGATGGAGTTCTATGCGCTTCGTCGCAAACACAATTGAAATCTCCTAGAAGAGATAACACTCTATCAGAAATTAGATATGGGCGCAGGTGCTTAAAAATGTCATTCTGCTATTAACCTGAGCCGGAGCGTAAATACCTGAAACTTGACAGTCGCACATAATGACGCGGCCGTAAAGCTCTGTGGTGAACATTTATGAGACAGTTGGAAAGAGTTCTTAATAAACAGTAAACAGCCCCCAGACTTATCAACAGCATGGCTGACACAAACTTCATAGTAACACAGAAAATGCTGCAGTCCACGTTCTACCCGATCATCTGTTGAGAGCTTTGCTTCCTGTACGGCTAGAAGGTCAACCTCCTTATCTTCAAGTAGGTGTTTAATCTTGTAGCGTCTCCCAGCGAAGCGCGAAAAATGAAAAAGAAGTGCCCGCGCGATCATGGCCTCGCTTGGAGCTCGAGACAGCACAGACATCGAGGAACAACGGCAACCGCAAGGTCGGCTCGTCACGCCTCAGATTTAACATGATGTAAATAGTGTAAATAAATTAGTTGAAGCTTAGTACACTTCAAGCTGATACTGTTTTTTTCTAGAATTAAAAACTCTGAATTTAGTGTTGCAAAACGAGGGCCATCAACTAGAAGAGAAGGAAAAAGGGGAGGAGGAGATGGAGGATGAGGAGGAGATGAGAGGGTCTATGGGTTTGGGTTAAGACACTAGGAGCTAGTGCGCAAGGTAGGTTTCCGCTAACTCGCTGTGAGGGTGTCAGGTGACACATCTAGTTTTCGTTTGGTGTCGTTAGTGTCCTTGGAACTGCTTTTAATCACATCCATTGAGTGTGGTAGGTCGACGTCGTTGCCTTCTGACGTCGTCGGCTTCTCATCAACGTCTGCAGGCTGCTGAGATAACTCCCGTGGTCGCAGGTTGTCTTCGTCCTTGCTTTGCTGTGAGTCTTTCTCTTCGTTCTCTGTCACCGTATCGGTTTTTGGTGTTTCCGAAATTTTTTTCGCACCTGGATTTTCGTTCTTATCAGAAATAGGAGGTCTAGACTCCGCAGCCCCGGCTTGAGTTGGGAGAACCTCTCCAGTGGCGTCTACGACTTCGGAGATGTCCACGAACTCCTGGATGACATCTGGTTCTGTGCCGGAGTCTCGTAGCACTGCTGCATAGCTGGCTTATCACTCGTCACTTTCGTGTCAAAATCTGTAGCAACGCGCACACTTTGGGGTGCTGCACTGCCTTCGTATGTGACCAACTTTCTTGCATCTGAGACATGAGGGTGGTCGTCCGGACATGACCAGAAGCGACTGTATACCGGCCACTCTGAGCAGATGGGGAATATCTTCCAATTTCACTGTGTCATGAAGAGGCCTCTCTGTTCAGACCTCTCTGTTCAGTGTTTCCATGTTTTTAATCCCTAGCACGTATCACTTTTCTCTCGCGACGCTCCACACGGTTCCAAATGGCGATAATGCTTCAGCAATTTTTTTTATCTTCTAGGTACGACGGAAGCCAGAGTTGCTTGAGCTTAACGTCTTTTGAGTTGGAGTCGATGATCATGTACTTTTCAGCCTTCACCGTCAGTGCTTTTGCTGCTTTCAGCTTCTCCGTGGCTTCAGAACTCACTAGCGTCGCCATCCAAACGTGGCTCATTTGGAACTGTCCAAGGGACAACACACCACGGAGATCGATGAAGTCTTTGAGTCCACCGCGAAGATCTATTGTACGGTAGGGCATGTCCGACATGTCAGCAGAAAGAAAAACAGAATTGATGCAAGGCTCCTGGGAGAAACCGTGGAAGTAGGATTCGATACTCATCTTGGCTTGTCGCCTTAGCTTGGCTTTTTTCTGGGGCCGCGGGTGCGGCTGCATCGTTGTCCGGTTGCATCTTTTGAAAGTCGTTGTTAGCATATGAACCACAAGGAGATGGTTTTCTTGGCCTAAGGCCGATCGTTAATTTTCCACGGAGAACACGAAAACATGTCCGTTCTAAACTGCGTCTTCTTCTTTCTCCACACGGCGACGGATCCATAGAGAAATATAGACATTTTCAATGACCGATCCCACTCAAAAATCATATATACAGCGCAGAACTTACAACTTTTTGTGTTTTCTCTGCGTTTTCTTCTACGTATTGTTAAAACAAAATCTGTAAATTGTTTCGTCCTCGTTTTCTCATCCGCAAATTAAAATAATTTATAAAATTGTTTTGCGTGGTTTTACCATGCTAGACCGAAACCACAACTAGAGTTCACTCTACCACAACCAGCTGACTAGGGAAATAATTCAAGCGAAGCATGTTGCCAGGCTTGACGATGGATGCGTGAGTAGCCCATCTCTCACCGTAGCAAAATAATCAGATTAACCTCACCTTAAGAAGATAATCGCGGACTATTTTACGAATTGGTTTTAAAAGGCGGAGTAAGACACGAGGATAAAAAATTTCAAATTTTGTTTTAACAATACGTAGAAGGAAACGAAGCAAAATACAAAGTTGTGCGCTGGGTGTATGTTTTGTGTCTGTAATCAGTGTGTGCCTGTTTTGTGAGAAGTTTATGCGCTGTGATGTTGTAAGATGGAAAACCCAGTAGCCCAGGCTGCTGTGTTAGCAAGCTTTATTTCTAGTATATCGAGCTCTAGTCCATATCCTCCCTTGAACCCAAGCTCCTGGTCACCTGGACCGCCATTCACGTCTGCCAAGCCCGTACCTTCGCGACACTGCATTTGAGTGAAAATAGTTCCGCCTGAAGTCTATCCCCTTTTTGGTAGCTTCGCCCCTCCGCCGGTCACGGCGGAAGAATCCTCAAGATCCTTTAGTCTAATGGCACGAACTAACTGGGGATTACAGCACGAGCCTTTTCGTCTACCTGTGCGGTCTTCCTTTCACTAGGCACACATGGCGTGAGTATTCTTACCAAATAGATAGATTGGAGAAACACTTATGGCGTCTCACTTAACGCATCTCCGCTATTTAACATCAAGAGCTGTGGGAACCGATTAACCCTCTGCACACGATTGGAGGAATACACCTGCAACCGATGGTGCAGAGCGTTCTCGGCCTTGGTCATAGGTTCACTGTATCACCAAAAAAGTCGGCACCAGATCTAATGTTGATGGTCAGACAAGTGTCCCACAAGGCTCCCGAAGCTGAATCTGATCGCGACACCTCTGAAGAAATTGGCATACTTCTGCGACAGAAATCGGCGGCCTCACCCAAACCAACCAAGAAGGTGGTGATCTACCTTAAGGAGCACTGCTTCTCTCTAATGCCAGCGGATATTGATGGTGGCTTTGTGCTTATGCACCAAGACCTGTTTGAAACAAAAAGCCCTTTCAGGGATTGAGTTCGATTTTCTGTGCCATAACGACATCTCTTCAAGTAAGATCAAGAGTGAGGCCAAAAAACGGTGTCAGTCATTGGAATTAAACAAAAGCCTTGCTGCTACATAGACGGAGTAAACTTTTAACTCTGGGATTATTTTTCATTTACAAAACACATAAAATCGATTGTCAATGTCCACTCAGAGTTAGTGTTTCCGAAAAGAAAACCTGGCAGATGTCGGTCGCATTACTTCTTCAAGAAGTACTAAGCCTAGTCACGATTGACGATTCTTATTTAATGAAGAGCTCAAACGAAGTATCAAGGTTCTTAATCGAGCGTGGTGACAACAACCTGAACGTTTTGTCAATTGACATCAATGACCTCTACTACTCGCTACCTCCAGACCGTCTTTTACACTGCATAGTAGCGAGCATAGACTTCTTTGATACAATCGCCTTCCAGAACGCATCGGGTATCGCCCAAGAAGAATTCATCGACTTAACTACCATGTATCCGCAATCCACCTTTGATACCTTGGAAGGAAAAACATACTTACAGCAGAAGGGCGCATGCATAGGGTATCTATCGTCCCGGTATTCACCGACCATTATCTTGCATGCCACGATATTGTTGCAAAGAAGCTTAGACACATCAAATATAGGGAAAATATTTCGATAGGTCGATAATTATTTGATTTCCTTGCAGTGGAGACTTACAAGTTCCCAACGACGATGGCCAACGTTCTATCCAATTTCAATAGCTGTATGAATCTGGATCAACGACTATTATTATTGAGCGATCACATATGCTGGTGATATGAGCCACAGGGAAGGAAGCCGCGACTTCACTTCACCTCTGCGCACCCCAGCTGGTCAAGAGAGCATTGTGAATCTCTGCATTAAAAACTCACTTAACAAATTATGCGAACATTTGATCAAAACAAGCTTCAATGCGAAAAATTTTCGCCTAACAGCAGCAGGGTACCCCAGTGTCTTATTAACGCTAATCGCAGAGAACACCCTAAAAATATGAGAAAACGGAAGGTCATTTAAACTCCACGAAGAGGCAGCTCAACTATGCTTATTGTTGTTCCTTATGCTTACAACTTTTCACATGAGCTGAAAAGTAGCGAAAAAAGTCAACGTTGAGGTGCTAGCCTCAGCTCCGAACAAGTTCTCCAGCTTGTGCCAGAAAGTGAACGCTTCTTCAAACCGATCAGAGATCTGCACTAAGAAGCACAAAACCAGTTTTGTCCATTGCACAGAAAACGTCGTGTACTCTATTCCTCTCTCCTATGGAAAACGCTCTATCGGCCAAACTGGACGGTGCCTCTACGGTAGACTTTGCGAACACCACAATAACATTACTAGAGCCAACTCAGGACATCTCGGTCTGCACTGCCGGGATTGCGGGTCTGCGGTACAATTTCGAGGTTTCACCGTGCTAGACCGAAACCACAACCAACTACGCTCTAAGAAAAAATTGAGAAAAAGGTAGCAACGGCGCGTCTTCCTCCCTCTACTGACGCGCCCCCAAGCGGACACGAGAAAAAGGGAGGAACGAAATGTTTTCTCCTTCTCCAGACAGACGGGAGAAAGCTTTCGCCCTCCCGACTCATCGTCTTTCGGTTTCGTTTTTCGAGCACGTCGCGCACGTTGTTTAATAAATGTTGTTGAGTTGATTGAGCTGCAGCGGCAGCGAAGGCCGCCTGTAATTCCGTCTTCCAGTCCAAACTTGCAGAACATTTCGGTTGCATTGATGTTTTTACCACTAATTTTATCAAACGATCAAACGAAGCAGCTAGAAAGAGTGAGCACTGCCAGCAGCGCTACGCACACTGGGAAAGATGGCCCTCAGCGGATTGCGGAACTCACGCGTAACTGTGTCGACGTTTTCGACGTTATGGGAATCGCAGGAACTGCGTCCAAGACCGGCAGGTTTTGCTGCCGGCTGCCTGGGTGCCTTCCGTGCTGAGTTCGGTCCTGTTTTCCGATGTGGAGAGCCAACCGGCAATCAACGTGGCTCTGTGTTTCTGCGTGATCAGCAACATAGCAGCAATATCGTGATGGCAGTGCTGTGCGTTGTGAACAGAAGACTGGAATTATCGCCGATGTGACCGTATGTTCGCGTATCAGTGGTGCAACAACAAGATGAGATGACGTAAACTGTCAAGCATTGATGCCGCTGGTCGGGTCGTAATCGGAGGGGCGGGGAGTCGCAGGCTGACATTCCGCTTTACATTAAAGAGTTTAAGACCACTTGAGGGATTAGGTGCAATCGGTCGACGTGCGGATAGTCATGTTGGAACGCTGGTCTGAGCAGTAAGCTCCTATCGTACTGTGGCCAATGTCACTGTCGGTTGTCTCCTCCCCGAGAGCGATTGCGCTCTGGGGAAAGGACTGAACAGTACAGAAATTATGACGGAATGTACGTATATTTACAGTGTGGAATTTCAGCATTAAAAAAAAAGTAGGTAAAATCGAGAAAAAAAATCTGCCCTTGATTTTTCTGTTTTAATATACTACAGTTCCTGGAGAAACTGCCCTCAAAGTGGCGCGCTGCCATGAGCGCTAGAAGTTTTCGAGCTCGCCACGGCGTAGCTCCGTACACTTAACACCTGCCGCAAGTCGCGGCTTTGACTGCATTGAAGTTGATCGAAAAGCGATTTCTGTGCCCGTGAAACATCACTTCCAGCTGAGTGAATATCCGCTCTACAGAAATTAATTCAAGACTGCAATTGTAGCCGTGCGCGAACAGCCCAAATAGAAAAACAAACACCACAGTAGAAATAGAGGCTACGACGTGCCATACGGAAAAACAAACTGATGGCTTTGAACCGCATTGGGGCGGCTTGATTTATTGGCTTTCAAATAATTACGGCATGATCGAGCGTTTACTTTTTAAGAAGAGATTCATCCCCTGAGCCATTCAAAATCCTGTCAGAGGTATGACATTGCTGGAAAAAAATCAACATGCTGGGAATATTTTTTATTGATTACGGAGTCACCGAAAAGTTTCTTACGTTCAAAACGACCAGTATAAAAGACGGAAACGCAGAGGTCGTGTGTATTGTTCGGGTTAGTGTGCCGTTGTATAGACGTTTGTATGTGCCATGTGTCTGTATACCCTTAATGTAAGTTCACATGATGTTTTAGTATGCGTAATGTGTGTACATGTGTGTATAGTAGAGGATCCCGAACGGCAAGGATAGCCTGAGTATATAAAAAATATTTTTTGTAGAACTTGAATTGGGCGCGGTACCTAGCGCCACCTAGCCTAGCTACTTGCAATTACTCTGCTTGACCCTGCCATCTGGTGGCAAGCGATTTAACCTTCTTTCACGCTACGCGATAAGCAGCGGCTTCGAGTTTGTTCTTTTGAGAGCGGCTTTTGGTTTCGCGGATTGGTTTGCCATTTCTCCGTGATGTGCGGGTGGCGAAAGAATTGTGACTCGAGGAACAGCAAAGGTAAGACGTGAAGTGCGCGAAGTAAATCGCTGTTTAACATCGCAGTGCTGACGACGTGAAGACTGAGTAACTGCTTTCGAAACGCAAGTTTCTGTACCTGCAGGGGGAACCTGGCTTCGGAAATAAACACAGTTCACGGAAAGCTCGTGTTACGCTTTTATTTGTTGCTCCTTTCGTCCCGTACAAGAGACGTAGCGTCCTCGTTAAGCCTTATTGAGCTCGATTTGCTCGATTCAGGGTCGCCATAGTGAGATGCAGGCGACGGAGGAACTATTTGCTCCCCTGTTTTAGGGACGAAGGTTTCTCCCTTTCTAAAGGAACATAGGTTACAAGACCATTCCTCCTCTTAGGGAGGACTATCCATACCCTTTTTTCTACGACTGTAGGGAAATAATTGAAGCGAAGCAGATTGCCAGGCTTGACGATGGATACGCCAGCAGCCCATCTCTCACCTTAGCTGCAAAATAATTAGCTTGCCTCACCTTAAAGGACACATGGAAAGGAAAAAAAAACTTTTTTTTAAACAGCTTAGGTTGAAAAATATTGTCATGAAACTAATTTACAACGAAGAAAAAATGTTTGGAGCTATATATTCGCCGCGAAAGGAATTTGTAGTAGGCGGCCGCAGGAGCAGCCGCTCGCCACGTGGTAGACCTGTGTGCCGTCGCGTTGCATTGCCGCTGCCGCAAAGTCACGACTCCGCCGCACGCTGAGCAGAGTGCGTCGCCGGTTGAACGCGTTTCTCCACGTCGCCGCCGCCGCTGCCGAAAGGAACACTCCGGCGCTCCGCCGCCGTCAATTTCTGACCGGCGCACAGGTCTATCAAGTGGTGCTTGCGCTCTTTCAGGAGCGTAACTACAAATTCGTTTCGCGACGTATATACAGCTAAACGTTTTTTGTGTTCGTTATAGATTCGGTTTATGACTTTCTTTTCCCATCCAGGCTCTTAAAAAAAAGATTTTCCTTTGCATGTGTCTTTCAAACGCAAATACAAAATATTTTTTTAACCTTTCATACGGTTTCTGTCACGCATTTACTCACTGCATTAACCTGTGTCTTTTAATTAAGTAATGCATTTAAAATCTAAATACCCAGTTCACGACGTTGAATTGCCGCCTAGCTTACCCACTACATCGCAGGTGATGCAATCTAGCAGGCGAATTTCCGATACCGGCGGCACGACACCAGCTGGCACCTGGATTCGTCTGCTGCCGGTGCTTAATTGTCAGTTGAGTCCTAGCAATAAACGCGACAGTGTAGGTGTACCCGTCATTCACAATGGTACTCGCCAACCGCGTTTCAAACTGGTCCTATCGATGGATTAAGTGGAGCACGTGCACCAAGCGAGGTAGAGTCTCTAGTCTGATCGTTGCCTCCAAAAACGTTTCATTACACTTTTTCTTAACTGTTGGCTTTAGCTGCATCAACGGACATTTTGGATGGACCAATGGCTGGAATTCGGGTGCTTGATTTGACACGGTAAGTTGGCATCGCACGCCCTCACCTCTTCGTGAACATGCACGACATTTGTCGCGTAAACACGTTCGCGACTGTGACAGAAAACTACCAAGCCCCCCCCCCCCCCCCCCAAAAAAAAAAAAAAACCCGCTAAAAAAACAGAAACGCCTTAATTCAAGGCACCTCTCCGCGGTTGCGCAGAATACTGGCGGGACCGTACTGCACCATGATACTGGGTGACCTGGGGGCTGAAATTATCAAGATCGAAAAACCCTGTAAGTGATTCTTTCACCCAGCTGTGTCACCGTACACATGAGGCAAAAACAAAGGTGTGTCTTTGTTCGTCTGGCAGTTGTTGGCGACGAAACTCGAAACTGGGGACCACCATTCATCGCGGACCAGAGCTGCTACTTCTTGTCTGTGAACAGGAACAAGAAGGTGCAGTCGCAATCAATAGCGTAATATTCTCTGTCAACAGGAGCATAGTACAGTCGCAATCAATATGAGGGCGAACACACGAGCGGTAGTTAGCCCATCTAGTCTATCGGCGATGCAGCGACTTGTTGTGTCACGCTTAAAAATGAAGGGAAGAGTAGGTGGATGTCCATTGCTCAAGCCGAAGAGACGGGCTGCTGTAAAACTAAGCTACGTGCCAACTCTCGTCCCCTCGTGTTAATTTGCAAGGATGCCGCAGCAAGGCGTTGCAGCGCCGATCGGCTGTCGTTCGCATGTTCACCCTACACTCTTTTGCAGAAATAATGGTTCGAGAGTAAATTCATTTGGTACATCCTTTCTCTCTTCGTTCTGACCGAGCATGGAAAGATGGTTTCTTTGTTTAACCATCCGTACAGCAGCGAAGATTGCGAGAGCCAGTGTCAAGGTCACAGCGGCTAAGTGGGCAAATAGGATGTATTTATGTTTTGGGCAAAGTATTTTTGTATAGAACGGTGGGAAATGCCTTGCACGCACATTGTTTTCTTGCCACTTACTGTCGAACCCAGTCGCGTGTCTAGGTGGCAGCACATATTTGAAAAAAAGATGAATTGCTATAGAACTTTCCAGCGGCAATCTCGAACGGAGCGGTTTACAGCGCGCGTCCCTGGATTTGAGAGTGTACGTCATTGTTGCCCCACTGCGCTAGGCCGTGGGTTTTCTCGTCAGCGGACTGTGGCAGCCTGTGTAGGCTGCCAGAGCCCACATTGGCCGCAGCTGCCAGAATGCGCTGTGGCAGCTGCGTAGGTGCAGTTCCGGACGCTGGTGGCGGCTGAATTGTCGCTTTTTTTGTGTGTGTTCTCAAGCGAATAGAATTTATCGAGGTATTTAAGAAGGCACTGTTCTATTTGGGGAACCCAAACGAACAAATGAAATCTTTTTGGTGAGTCCGTGCGCGAGAGAACAAGTGCAACTAAAATGTTTGTTTCATTTTATGTTGATTTTTTGACGTCACCATACACTCAGCCGTGTCAATCTAACAAAGGCATTTATTGTCCAAACATTTTTGACCATACAGGATAACCGAAATGCATGGGTATTCCCCACTCACATGAAATACAACGAGTCTCATCAATCGAACAACATATTATGTACGTACCCCATGGTGCAGCGTTATACGAACAGGATTTGAGAAAGGGCTCAAATAACATAGCATATCCAATATGCAGTGTACAGGACAGTCACTTCACGACGATCGGACGGAATCCGGCTTGTTTTAAAACACGTTTAAAAAAAACTGCTTTTTTTTTTGTGCAGCATTAAAGCAAATGAGCGAAAGTGTCTGGCCCTTATTTTTGCGAAGACCGGGGACATAGGCGGGAAGGCTTTTCGGAGATTATTTCAGTGAAAATTATCCTCAAAGAACGTCAAACGGCCCCCGTCACGGGCTGCTTGACGTTCGCTCTCTTTGTTTGTTTCCTGCGAAGGCCGATCAGGCTACGAGCCCTGGTATTGTCTGATTCTCAAAAAGGAACATAATACACAAAAGGTAAGCATCCTGAGCAGGCAAATAAAACAAAACATTTCATGAAAATTCGACGAACTCCGAACGCACAATCGAGGTAGGGAGTCGCGCTGACCGGGTTTCCTCTGCTCAGGCGGGTGGCAGAAATTGCTGGCTGATAGGGGTCGCTCGAGTCGAAAAATGGCGGCGGCCAGAGAGCTCCTTTTGCAAAGGTCTGTACCATGTTGCAGAGCGTAGCCATTGACCTGAACAAACCGGAAGGTGCCAGCTTGGTCAGGAAGGTAAGTTCCCGCATCATTGTGCGCGGGAAAGACTACTACTAACAGTAATCCCAATGGTTCCAGCTAGCTACGTCGTGTGATGTGTTCATGGAAAACTACTTGCCCGGGAAGCTGGACACTCTGGGTCTTGGCTACGAGGATATCAAAGCAGTTGCACCACAAATTGTCTACTGCTCCGTGACAGGTATGAGACTTGAAAATACCTCTCACTCACCTCACGTGCGCACGAATACAGGGTTCAGCAGGTATATCGCCATATCATTCATACAATCATGACAAGAAGTCGTCGTCTTGCATAAGTTACACAGTCGCCCTCTATGGGCAGTGCAAACTTGCACGTCTCGAACTACACGCGCGTGTAGCAGCGTTTAGGCTGCGATGCACATGATCAAGGGAAACATGCAAAGGAAAAGCTAAAATCGAAACGCCCTAACACAGGGTGAAGATGAGACGCTAAAAGTTCGAGCCGGGAGACACCGCCGTTTCACGCATTTGAAAAAAAAAAAAAAAAAAGAAATCGAAGCGCCACGACGCTGGCCTGATGTTACAACTCAGATCTAGGTGACGCGTACCATAGTGTGTGTGTGTGTGTGGGGGGGGGGGGGGCGCACAAATCCCGTAGTTTCTATTGTTTTAAGGTTTCGAATATAGGCGATTTTTCCCATCAAGAACGTGTTTTTCGTTTGTGAGCCCTATAAAAAGGGAAAAAGAACTTTCGGCGATGAGGTCGTTATGCAAAGCCCCTCCGGTGCCTAATCAGGTGAGCTTGTACTACCCAAAACGAAGGTGCCACAAGTAGTTCGAGGACCAATCTGGTGAGCTTGCACAACTCAAAGAAAGGTAGTCAGAGTTAGTCTTCAGTGCAGGAGGCCTGACAAAGATAGAAGGCTTGCACTCTGGGAGGGACAGCTGAAACCCGTCTCTGTCTTGTCAGTGACTAATGTAGAATCGCAGTTTCAATTTGACCAATGGCTCGAAACATCCCCACTTTGGCTGTGTTTTTGAAACTGGATCTAAGTAGAACACTTTCTTCAACGTAGCATGTTTAGAAGATTCGTGCATTCCTGCCAATTTTATAAACTGTGCAGTCAATCATGATGATTCTGAAGGAGCCTAGCGATTGCTGAGGCATTGACATGCTCACAATCCATCTCAGGTATCAAGTTCGAGTGCAGGCATTATTGGTGCATTGTCACTACTAGCTGGGAGTGCAGAAAAATGATCTTCGCTCTCGCGGGTTCCGCAAGAAGGAAGATGTGTGAGTCCTTTTTATGCGCAAGCGATTTCTGTTTGACCAAAATTATCTCAAACGTTCGCACGAAAAAAATGTAGAAACACAAAACAAAAATACACAATTGTCCACACAAGTGATTGACAGCACCTGAACTAGCGAGGAAAACATGGTGGGTAACTATAGACCCTTTTCAAAGGTGTGCCACCTAGTAGCCGCTGCATCAATCACCCAAGTCTGCCATTGCTTGGGCACGTACTCAGGGCCTGTATTCAACGTGAGGGCAGAGTCAGCGTTCGGCGTTAACTCTGCTCAACCCACTGGCAAATACAGAGCGCTCGGCTCACGCTCGCCATTCGGATTCTTGCTTTCCTCGCGTGATGCGAGCAATTTCTCCGCGTGCCGCTTGTAGATCTGGAGTTGGTGGGGCGCTCGCCGAGCGGCTCTCCAACCAATCTGTGGGGAAGTGGCGGAGCGCGTCGAGCGGTCCGGAGTAGTTCTTCGCGGAGCCTTTTTTGGAGCAGCACGATCTGTATTCACTCGCAACATTTCAGTCTCGTTATCGACTTTCCCACGAAGGAGGGAAGGAGTTTCGCAGCGTTTTGGTTTCGGTTGCTGTGTGGGTTCTCTTTCTGTGCTTGCTTCATTCCTGTCATTATGACACGACTCGACGGAGCATAATGCGGCGATGACATCGTTGCTGTTAATTTTAGAAGGTCTAATAAAACGAAGTGACAGCGAAAGCAGCGACAGCGCCGAAGATGACGAATATACCAGCTCACATCCAGCTAGATGGACAACGAGGCAGCCGTTCTCGGCGAAGTGTTTGCCGAGTCCTTTGCCTTGCCAGCGAAGAGGCACAAGGTATCGCGCTATGGCGATACTCCGTGTCTCTATTTGTTTGCAGTGCAGACGAAGGCACCACCAGGCGAAGAAAGGAAGAGCGAGCACTAGGAAAGCGGAACGGGAGGGTAGGGCACTGAAGAGCGAGGGGAGAAAGGGAGTGCATTAGCAACGTTACAAAGGAGAGGAGGTTTCTCTTTCCTCCCAGCCCTCCTAGTGCTTGCTCTTTCTCTCCTCGCCTGGCGTTGCCTTCGCCTGTAGCGGCAGGGCAACTAGTGACACGGAGTATAAGAAGTTGTACGTGCCTATTCGGATGAAGAGCTAGGTATGTCGTTTGTTCGTTGTCTGTTCCATGTACACTAATTAGAATAATTAGAAGACAGTGGCGTACCAACTTGTTTTTGAGTGGGGGGCAAACCAACCCTGCCCCCCCCCCCTCCTTCCGGGTAGCATATTTTTACTATTTTACTAGTGATGGGCCGAACGTTTGCCGAATTGAAAATTCGGCGCTGAATCTTGGGATTCGGCGGAGCCCAACTTTTGCCGATTTTTTTTTTAAGATTTGGCAAAGATTCGGCAAAAATACCGTTACCAGACTTAACGTTGACATTAAGGTTTTTCTCACGAAAAAAGGTTTATGTTTTTTTTTCTTAACTGAAATACAACATGTAGTGTCTATTGACACATTTAATACTAAATAAAGTGATCCCGCTTTTGTGTGTTTACTTGCAATTTTAGTGTCTGCTTCCAGAAAGTGGCGTGACAACGAGGATGGGTAGTAGCCGGCGCAGTCATGAATCACGCTGCGAGAGTTTTGATTTTAGACTTCATCAGCGCACGCCTGCAGGTGTGTTTACATTGTTAAAATAAAGGCAATCACTGCTTTCTTACTTTCTCTGGGAGTCGCCGTTTCATGCGCGAAAACGAAGGCAGCGGTTGCTGAGCCTTCAGCAGAAGAGATAACAATATTGTAAATATGCATGTTTTTCGATTTGAGTCACTTGACGTCAGCTTTGCAAGAAAGTGTGCGTTCCATATTCGGAACATGCCGTTTTTAACCTTTAAAATTCCGGTTTCTGGTGTTAGGACACACACGGACGTTTAGGAAGATGGGGAGAGTTAGGAATGTCGGATGTGCAACGTCGAGCATGATAGTTCTACGTTTAGTTTTATGCAGATACATGAAAATCGCGAAATAACGCGAACTAAAAAGCAATATTATTCTGTTTTGGCACAAACTACTTGTGAGCCGAAAATAGGATTGTAGTAATAATAATAATAATAATAATAATAATAATAATAATAATAATAATAATAATAATAATAATAATAATAATAATAATAATGTTTATTTACGCGTGTAGTTCACTTGAGTGAGGCGGGTCTGTCAAAGCCAGACAATAGGCTTGTTAGACAAGACCCTACAGTTTGTGATAAAAAGCGTCCCCACACACGTAAACTTTCAAGCTCAACATACATCACAATATAAACGATGATGGTCACACAAACACATGCACGTACACAGCACAGTCAAAAAGTTGCACTTTTACATCGGAGCACTTGCTTCAGTTTTTTTAGTGAGTCCAGAGTGTAAACATCGTCCGGTAGGCTATGAAATATATAGGGAACATAAAAATTTCGAATCCTTTTTCCGTGTTTTGTCACAACAAAAGGCATTTCATAGCGCTCGGTGTGTCGAAGCGATCATACGACATGGGGTACCTTGAAATTATCACACCAGAAGTGTTTCAATACAACGGTCTGAACCAATAAAGAGTGGAACAATGGCAAGTCCAAGACTGCTATGATCTCTTCTTCAGTTTGCGATATGGAACCATAAACAATGCTTTTAAATATTTCTTTTAAGACTCAGTCAATTTTTTGACCCCATCGTCCTGAACTGTGACCAAAAATAGTTATTCCGTAACGCAAAACACTGTATGCCAAGGCGTGAGCTATTGTCTTTTTCGTTGAGTAAGGTATTAAAGATCTGGTATTATACAGTAAGCAAGATACATTTCTCAGTCGTTTACAAAGTTTAGACAGATGGGAATTCCACGACAAATCACTTTCAAATTGGATTCCTAAATATTTAACTTGATCTACATAAGATATAGGACAACAGTTACAAGATATACAAAGAGAGGTATGCATATACATAGGATGATTGGACGTTAATATCTTAAGAGGATTACGAAAGCAGACAAGCTGAGTTTTAGATGCATTTATCGCAAGAGATTTTGTCTCAAACCAGTCATGAAGTTGACAAGTGTCCTCTTGGAGTAAAGCGATTGCTACAGGATAATCAAGATGTTTTGAAAGCAACACTGTGTCATCCGCATATTGGAACAACTTACATGTTGAAACTGAGTTGGACATATCGTTTACAAAAATGTTAAAAAGAAGAGGTAACAAAACAGAACCTTGGGGAACCCCAGCTTTTAAGGTAACTCGGGAGCTTCGACTATTACCTATAGAAACTAGCTCTGTCCTCTCAGTTAAAAAGTTTTGGGGAAGAGAAAGGAATGGGCCGCGGAATTCAATGTTTTGCAATTTCATTAGTAAAATCTTGTGACTCACTGTGTCGAACGCATTTGCTACATCAATAAAAAGCGCACAAGCAACCTGATGCCTCTCGAAAGCTAGATGCAATTCATCTGCAAAATCTTCTAAAAGTGGATAATAATAATAATTTTATTTGCACATACTGGAAGGGGCCCATGTGGTGGTGTGCGGGGCTAGGCTGATAGGTGAAAACCCTTACGCAGAGCGCCTGCCAGCCCGCCACCACATGTGAAAAAACAAAACCGATATATAAATGTACAGAATATACACACTACAGAAAGTGCGTAAAAAGGAAAGAAAAGAAGGGGGAAAACATGTATCACATTATGACGAGGATGCCAGCTGCATCCCATACATTCTGGCAAGCTCTCGTGACTCTGCCCCGTTTGACGGCAGTGGGCTGCGAGCACTGAGCGTAATTGTCCAGTTGTCAGTCAATGTTTCAACTACCTCGTTTCATCAATGGAAAGGTCAAATGAAAATCACGTTATCCAGAATGCACCGCATCATTTGTCACTTGCGCAGTGGACTGCGTAAATTCCTGATCGATCTTCTGTTCTTGAGATAGAAAATATTGAAGAGAACCACACTCGCAAAAGCTCACAAACGCGCAGTTACCGTGTCGCCTACTCAACACCTCGCAGTAACCGCTGGTTGTACTAAACTATACGATGGTAACCGCGCGACTGCGCGGCGTCCATTTGCGATTCATGGCCCCGTCGCGTTCGTGCGCGTGCGCAGACATTTGCCAAACTTTCCTTCTAAATTTCGGCATGTGCGGAACTTTGCCGATTCTGAAGTTCGGCAGATTCGTTCCATCACTAACTTTTACGGCGCAGGTGATAGACCCCTTAGCAACGACGCTCACGCCGGATTGGCTGCTAGACAACGCGCGGAAACTTAAATTTCGGATTCGGACGGCGCGTGTATCACTCAAAGCGCGTTAACCTCCCCCCCCCCCCCGCCGGCGTTCACGACGCATCGCGGCGACAGTGTGCCGCTGCTAATTATAAAACTATTAACCCACTTAGCCCCCCCCCCCCCCTTCTATCCCCGTACACGCCGCTTTGCAGCCGGCAATCCAAGCCCCGCTGTCCCCCATATACATCCGTAAATAGAGTCCTATACGATTTAGTTCAGCACGTCGACAACGTTCTTTTTTTTTCAGTGTTAATCGTAAAAACAAAATGTCGTAAATATCACCAAATGCCTCGACAAAACAAAATGTTCGAGGAAAAAAAAAGAAGAAATAAGCCCACACCGTGGATAGAACCCGGGTCTGCTACGTATGAGGCAGACATCTTACAACTAAGTTACGCTACCGCTTCGGAAACTCGCATTGTAACCACTGCCTATGTTGACGGCGGCAGCGCCTATCTCCACCAGACATGTACAAGTTACTCAATAAAAGTAATTAAGTTACTGAGTATTGACCTCAAAAGTAATTTGAGTAGAGTAGAAGTTACTAAAATGGAAAGTAATTGAGTAAATTACTAATTACCCTAAAAAAGTAGCGAATTACTTTTGAAGTTACTTTGAAGTTACTTTTATACATTTATTTTTATGGTAAAAAAGAAAGTACATAGGTTTTGATCCGTTAGCGAAATTGTGCTAGCCAAATATGGATCGTATTGTTTTTTCAAAGAAATGCTAATTGTTTTGTACTTTCTTGTTTGTTTGGTCAATGATGTACTGCAAATGTGTCATTTCTATTTTGAGGTTTTGCACTGCCTGAGCTTGATTTTTAGACAGTGTTTGCTTGTTTACAGTGTTGCGTAAAGTACGTTTAAAAAGTACTTGAAGTACTACAAAGTACTACAAAGTAAATTAGAGGTTGTGTACTTCAAGTAAAGTAGTAAGTACACCGGGTGCAATGAACTTAAAGTAATTAACGTGCTACACATACAATATAATATAAGGTAAAGTACCAGTACTTTTAACAGTGTCTTTTATGATGCCCTTTCATTCCCTATAAAGTGCTTTGTAACTGGTACGCATTGCTCCAGATGTAATCGGAGGTGCATCAGTTTTTTTACGGAAATGGCAGCAAATATTCTATAAACTCAAGTCGCCACAGAGTTGTTGTTTTGCTCTCGCTGGCGAGCTATCTGTGTCGGTCTTATCGCCTCAATTACTTCACTCAGAGAAATCAGCTGAGGTCGTCTTGAAAGAGCACGTTTTGACACGACGATACGCCATTTTTTTTTTCGAATTCGGGGAATGTACATTGAAGTCGAGAGTTTTACTTTTCTCGGAAAGTACAAGTACACGCCCAGAGAATGTACTTCAAGTAAAGTACAAGTTTTCTAAACAGTATTACTTTAAGCATCATAAACTTAGAGTACTTCCCAACACTGCTTGTTTATTATTTTTTATATAAAAACGTTGGGGAAATTACTAAGGGTTCTCGAACGATCTTCAAATCTTTGAAGATCTGCATATTTTATGTTTTGGGAGAAAAGGGAACACAAAAAGGTCCCCTTTGCGTAGCCCTTTAGCACGCGATTCTTCGAGTACAACACAAACTACGTGATCACCGGATGAGCTTCAGAGCAGATGCTGCATTTTGTTGCCTCCTTTGAGTCAGGATGCAGTGTGTGCACCTCCTGTAGTGGGCAAGAGTTTCTACGTTGGGGAAAAGCGGGAACCAGCCTTTTCTTCGAATGGGTCAAGTCTCGTTGAGCTTCGGGACACAAAGAAACGCCAGTCTTCGGCGCAAATCCCGCAGTTACTTGGCCTCTCTTGCGTCGTGCCTGTTCGCTCCCCGTGCTTCGTAGCAGTGTTGTTGCAGTGGGGGGCTCGTGAAACTTTTTTGGGGTTTCGGGCTCTCCAACCCAATTTCTCCCCCCCCCCCTTTCCTACGCCACATGCTTCCCCTCTTTGCAAATATCAGCTGATCTTCTAACATCCTATCTCTTTTTTGTAGGAATGCTTGTTGATAGTCAAAATAAACACTAAAATTTGAAAGTAATTTGTAGTTTGAGTAGAAGTTACTCAGAAAAAGTAATTAAAGTAAACTACTAATTACCGAAATCAAAATGTAATGGAAAGTTACTAAACTACTCACAAAAGTAGTTAAACTACAGTAACTTGAGTAGAGTAGTTGAACTACGTACAAGTCTGATCTCCACGAACCAGGCAATCCGGTGTCAGCGCCGTTGCTAGGGTTTGTATCGCCTGCGTGTTAAAAATACACCCCCGCGGGCCGGGCGGCGGTGCCCTTGGTATTCCTTGGGCGCCGCCGGCCAGTGTTTGCCCTGCCCAGTGGCGGCTGTTTCAGGGGGCAAATCACATGCCTTGCCCCCCACTCTGAGAACTGGGGGGCAAGCGCCCCCTTGCCCCCCGGTTGGTACGCCCATGTTAGAAGACAATACGCCATATACTCCGCAGATAGAAGTCGCCTTCGGAGATGACGATCGTTTTCCGGCGTGCTTGTTTTGTTTTGCTCAATTTCATCCTATGGCTTGTTCAAGTACTTCTAGTTGTCTTCATCGGGTTTATATAACTGTAAGGAAGAATAAATATTCTTAACGTGGGGTCACCGCTAATCAAGTAGTAAACAATCTGGGGTGCTTCCGATCCGAAGTTCATGCTTTCAGCAAGATGGCAATGGGAACTAAAACTTTTAGAAAGCGAGAGCTGGCGTTCTAAAAGCGGAGGCGTGGGATTGTTACGCTCGATTTGCTACGCAGAGCGCGCCACTGAGGTGGATCACGTGACTGATCGTTCACGGAGACCAACACCTCGACGACAGCTAGCGCCTTTGGCTAGTGTGGAGCGCTCCGCATCTGCCAGGGAAGGGGCCATCAGATTCATAGCATCCTCAATCATCCGCGCCGGTGTGCACCAGGGCACTGAGGCGAGCTCCTTTGTCTTCGATCAAGTGCACCAGTGCAAACCGAACGTCTTTAACAAACGGAGTGCACCCTCTCGGTGCGGCTTTTCGTTGCCCTAACGCGCACCAGAAAAGTCAGTGGTGCGCCGGGGTGCTGTCCCATCAGGCATTGCCACCAGGAGCGGAAATCGAGGAGATGGCTGCAATCACAGACGAGCAGTCTATCGAGATGGCGACCTTGCGAAAACGAACACGCCTCGCAGCGGCACTCGACCAATCCCTCACTTCTGACAGTGAAGACGACGAGCTTCTTACCATCACCGCGGTTACCGGTGACTGCTGCGTTGGCAAGGAGCGCCCAAAAGTTGTAAACTTCGTATAAAGCGTTGCGAGGCGTTTTAAAGTCAAGGTACGGCTATCGTCTGGTGGTAATATTCCTCGTACCAACGATGATGGGCGAAACTTACCTGTGGAATTGTCACCCACTTCGCAACCCCATCGACAATCACGCCCACGATGTTCATTTCTGCGTGACCGCTAAATCGGCGAGTAAAAAACAGTAGGCATTGAGAGTAGACGGGCCCCAGCGCGCGGACGTACGCAAGAAAAACGAACAAAACGCGAGGTGACGCATGGTGGCGGTCGCCGCGTTTAACCGGCGCGACGAAGTTTGTCCTCGATGTTCCACCGACTTCGCGCTGCACGACTGAGGAGCGTTGTGCACTGTCCTTAGTTCAGGACAGTTCTGCTGCATTCACACTGGCGTCCGAATCGCAACCGCTAAGCGGA
This sequence comes from Ixodes ricinus, assembly GCA_037355805.1. Taxonomy (NCBI): domain Eukaryota; kingdom Metazoa; phylum Arthropoda; class Arachnida; order Ixodida; family Ixodidae; genus Ixodes; species Ixodes ricinus. Next base: position 70,273 of record JAZHYW010008350.1, read on the forward strand.
TCCGCTTGTTTTAATCGTCAAATGCGCGTGAAACTGCACTGACTCATTAAGCAACCACGTTCGCAACCACTTCGCGAACGCGGTTCAACCGTTTGAATCGGGCATTCCGGTGCGAGTTGATTGAAGATGCTATCAATGGGCGTGTTAAGACCGTGCTCCGGAGCGCGAAAGCTTGGCGCTCCTTTCATTAAACGGACTGGAGTGCCACCGGAGACGAGACACTTGTGCGCGGTCTTCGTGCACAGAGTATTTCTCGAAGCGCGAGTGACTTCTTAGTGCTGTTTGACGCCACGTAAAGAAACAAGATGGCTTCGTTCTTGTTCAGACCGTCGAGGCGAAAAGCGTAGCTAGACCACTGCTCTTTTTCAGTTTATTAGTGCTTCATCAAGCAGGTAAACACGATTTGTGTTGAAAGCCAAGACAGCAGTTAGTGTTCCGGAAAAGGTGTGTTTTTGTTTTCAGGCCTATCGCCTGAAAACGAATTTATTTATGAAACGGCAGCGCGCCGATAGCACAGCGACACAAAAGTTGTTGAGATAAAAAGAAATTCGGACCGCTCTGCCACTTTTATAATGCTTAGCCCAGAGAATAAACATACCTCGATTGGTAAGCTGAAACATCAGTTATCGTTAAGGAAAAGGTTTGTTCATGCGTCTTGCCTGAAAACGAATTCATCTTTCCAACGAGCGTGCCGATAGCTCAACGACAGAAAAGTTGTCGAGAAGACAGTCGGACCGCTGCCCTTTTTAAAATGCTTCGCCCAACCGCTGCGAATAAAGATACTTAGATTGGAAAGCCGAAGCATCAGGTAGCGTTGCCGGAAAGGTTTCTTCATGCATCTCGCCTGAAAACGAATTCATCTATCAAACAGTAGCGTTCCCACAGCACAGCAACAGAAAATTTGTTGAGATGAGAAGACAGTACGACCGCATCCCTTTTTAGAATGCTCAGCCCAGCGAATCAAGGTACTTCGATTGCAAAGCCAAAACATCATGTACATGCATCTTTCCTGAAAACGAATTGACGTGCTATCTATTGAACGACGGTGTGCCGGTATCGGCGCAGCACAACGACGGCTTCCCTCTCGCGCTGCAGGACGGAACCACGAAATATCTAACAAGCTTGAGGATCTCCTGCGTCGACAAGCGGGTTCAAGAATGTTGTCTTTATTTAAATATGAACAGCATGCGTGGTTAATAAATAGATTGGCCAGGGTAACTTTTGACATATGTGCTCGAAGCGAGTGTTCAAACCTCACAGGAATATTGCAACGTTCGCAGAGGTTTCATAAATTCGCCGTCTTCTTTACTTTACACCCTGCCGCTCCACCCCGCCCTTAATCACTTTATCTCCGAAATAATTTCGGCTTCAGCCACCCTTAACCACGAGATGCCGGGTTCGTAATAACCGTGCGGTCAGACGGAGCTCGAGCGGCTCGTCGATACATTCGGTGTGTCGCGCTCCTGTACGCTATACACTGTTTAGTTGCTGCGCTCGGAGTATGAAACTCGGAGCGTCGGAGTAGGAGTAAAGTAGCGCAGACTTAAAACGCGCAATCACACGCTTCGTGCTCAATGAATAAATTGATGTTAACGGATCTATTCTTTTGTAAGTGGCGGTAGGTTGCGCCACCTACCCTAAAAACTTGAAACCAAAACTGATTCCTGCCCTTGCCATTCTTAGGATGGATCGATGGATGAATGGATGTTAATGGCTATACCCTTTGTAACGGTCGGTAGCCTGAGCCACTAGCCTAAGCCTAAAAAGACACACACATGATTCCTATCGCCCTTTTAAGAAAAATGTCTCCCCTAGCTACCACCAGGCGGTGTGGGATATCACCAAAATTAACTTAAAGGAATCGCGCAAAAAATATATATATATATATTTTTCGCTTTCATACTTCGGCAAAGGAGTTGCCAATTTTTCTCTGGCCCCACCTTGTCGGTGTTACTTCAGCACCTGACCCACTGGGGGTCAGGTGCTGCGTTGAGACTTTGGTCAGGAGCCACCCGAGATGGGAGTCCCAATTTCCTCTCTCCCGCCGGTCCCCATCTGTTCTAGATAGCTGCGCATCATTCAATTTTCCATAGATAAGTTCCACCAATCTTCTAATCGCCTGTTTTTGACTGTAATCCTTTTCTCTTCCATTCTTCCATCGTTCCCAGCAAAAGTCAGGACCCCGGCCTAATCGGTTACTTTTCAAGGAGGGCATGGCGAAGCCCCGTGCACTTCAAAACTAAGTTCTCTAATGTCTCGCTCTCATTATGGCAGGCAGCACATGTGTCTCTCCTGAAATGTAGCTTTATACGTCCTCGTCCTCAAAACTTCCGTTTTTCCTCAAACAGTAAATAACTTCCCAGTGAATTGTCCAACTAATTTTCCTTTCATATGTCCTCTTTTTTCTGTCATGTGCAATGTAAGAGCTGATTTTTCCTTCATTCTTACCCCAACATTTTTCTTTCTGCCTCTTTCACTCGCTTTTCCACTGAAGCAGTCTGCTCAGCCCCATCACTAGTGTGTAGGTATTTAAATGTAAGCTTTCGGGTTTGGTTTGGCCTTTTCCTGTTTAGACTTTTCATGTGTAAATACTTGAAATACTTTCCGTGCCCACCGTGTTTCATCCCCTTCGGCCAACCTTCGTTCAAACTTTAAGTTACTAATTGCCTCCCTGCTCTCAAAAGACGATCAGCCTAAGTCCCCTTGTACTTTCTCATTTGGTGTCTTTCCATGTGCTCCCACCACTACTAATCTGCCTGCGCTTCTTTGTATGATTTTAATCCTGATTGAACCTCTGGTATCATGCACAGTACCCAGTAACCTAAAAGCAGTACTGGTACCTCACTCCTTTTTATATACCTCTGACCACTTCATATCTTTTCTTAGTTTCATTGTGTCTTTAGCTTGTAATAGATAAATCTATTTTGCCTTTTCTAATTATATTCTTCCCATGTTCCTCTAGATGTTTCCTTTCCTCATTGAGCCAGACTCCCAGATAATTGTATTTTCCTACATTGTCTATTACAATGTGTTGTATCCTCAGAGGTTCCTTCTTTTCGTCGTTAAATACAATTACTGCAATGTTGTCATTACAAAAACCCATGCACAAGGTGTCACCTTCCTCTCTACATATTCAAAGCTAGTTCCTGTAACGTATCCTGGTTATCTTCCATGAGTACTATGTCGTCCGCGTACATCAGTCCTGGTATAACCTGTACAACATTTTTCCCTCCTTCGATATAACTCATATCAAAACCTAAGTTGCTCTGCTCGAATTTATTTTCCTTTTCAATGAGATATATCATAAAGAGCAGAGGTGTCAGTGGACAGCCCTGCCTGAACCCTCTTTTTATTTCTGCGGGTTGTGTAATTGCTGCCTCCACTGTTATAACTATCTAACTGTATATGTACACCTGCTCTAGAAACCTAACCAAATTTGCATCTTATGTACACTCCTTCAGCTGACCCCAGAGTTTTCCCTGACTCACATCATCGTACGCTCCCTTGATGTCCAAAGAAGCCAACCATAGAGCAGTTTGGTTCTTTATTGCTTCATATATATACACTGTGTGGCGACGGATAAGTTCTCTTCCAGCCTTCTATCGCTTCGGTAACCGTTTTGGAACTCACCCAGTATTTGCATATTTTCTGCCCGTTCCTCTAATCTCCGATTTTCTATATGCAAACCTAGTCTCGATATAAATAAAGTTACCGTTATCGGGCGATATGCCTTAATGTTGTCTTTGCTTCCTCTGCCTTTTTATATTACTCCGAATTTACTCTTTCCAATCCCATCATATTTTTTATTAATCACATGAAGCAACCTCAACTTGCTTGTTTTTCCTAGTGTCTTAATTAGATCCACGGGTATGTTGTCTGGGCCTGTCGCTATACATGCTGCAACCTTACTTTCAGCATTATTTCATTCTTTTGTAGTTTTTTCTATATTTGCACCGTTCTGCTCCTCCTCTGCACTGCTGCTGTGAGTGCTACCCCCTGTCCTCCTCTGCTCAACATGTGAGAAATCCTCTTCGATTGTCCGCCTAATATATTTCTGTGCCTCTTCCCCATCTACTCTTCTCTCCTCCTGTGTGGTCAGTATATTTTAGAACCATTTGTCTTTTTTCCCGGTGCTTTAATGTGCTCCTAAAACTTTGTTGCTGCCAACCTATTATTTTTTATTTATTTCCATTATCCATTGCGCTTCTGCACTTCAATTTCGGCCTGTATTAAACTGATGTCTCCCTTTCCACTTTTGGGAATTCTTCAATTTTGATGCTACTTCAGCTGGTAAGGCTCCCCTTTTTTTGCCCACCAATGCCCCCTAGATGCCTCTTGGCACCGCAATATGTATGATTAGACCTCCTTATCCTAGTAGCTTTTTGGTTTGTGACTTCGTTTTTGCTGTTCTCCTTGTTTGATACGAGTTTGTAATTATTTTTTTTAAAGAGCTATTAAATTCTCATATGTACATTTTTTTCTGGTTGTTTCATTACTACGTTCTTAATCATTTTAGATCCTTTTTGTATTTGAGCTTCACTTAGTTTCGGCTACCCGCTCGTTCCTGATCTTGATGTTCTGGTTCAAATGCGCCAATTTAATCTTAATTCTTTTGTGGTCACTGCCTAATTTTTTGTACCTTCCTTATTTATTTCCTTACTTCCTACACTGTCATACGATTTATGGGACATGAGGCAGCAGTCTATTGTTGAGTGAGTAGTTTTATTCTTTTCAATATGAACCCATCGGGACCACCGATTGGGATCTCCATTGTCCGCTTTTATGCCTCCTCCATTCATAAGGGGCCTCAATGCATGGAACCTTTCCCCCTAGATTATTACATTAACATTATGTTGAAGACACCTTATACGTTAACCTTATGGTGCTCTTCTCTTGAGCCCAGGGTTTAGTCCCAGGGGACCATACGGGCATCGAGCGGGGTACGATGTCATAGCGGCCTCCATGGGGGGTCTGATGCACATCACGGGGCCCGCGAACGGCGAGCCCTGCAAGGTGGGCGTGGCCATCACGGACATCTGCACGGGGCTGTATGCCCACGGAGCGGTCATGGCCGCCCTGCTGCAGCGCCAGACCACCGGGAAGGGGCAGTGGATCAACTGCAACCTCCTGTCTACACAGGTACGGCCGCAGTCACTGCCAGTACCGACGGGATCAAGTGTGGTGAAACCGTACACTATCTTTGCCATCTAATGCGTGATGTAAGCAGACGCCTTCGAGAGTAACATGCACGGATGGATCAATGAATGTATGGTACTGGCTGTACACTTTGTATCGGGCAGTATTCCACGTCATCTTGCCTACAGTCCCTGACAATGTTAGAGTGACAGGGACAAGCTTTGGTTGTCCCGCATCCAGCGTGCGCTTCCTACCTTCGACAACACTTGGAAGTTTCGTGGACCTCGAGAGCGCGCACGCAGTCAAAGCACGGCGGAAGGCAACGCGAGCTGGAGATCGGGCGTCCGAAATACACGCCCTACTGTTCTCACTCTGTGATTAACTATGGGAACTTTACACCCCTCCCCTTTAAATGGTTACGAGGATATAAAAGCACTTGCAGTTTTGAGAAGGCTTGGGCTAAGAGGGTTGCTGACATGCTTCTGTGTGCAATCAGTGTTTTCACTGGATGGCAGTGGTCTTACGGAGCTTCTAACTCTGCACTCTTAACGGCCACTGTTGTAACATGGGTTCACGTGCTGCTGCCAGGCTTATCGCGGAGTCCAAGGTTGCTTTGAAATAATTGTGTTGTATATATGAAACATGGTTGATGCAAATCAGCTTAAAAAAACGGGGGCAAACAAAATATTGAAACACAACAGGACGGAGCTCCGTCCTCTCCATGTTTGTTCCTTTCTTCGTCCCCTTTATTGTAACCAGATATATATTAACCATGTATAATTATTATCAACTGGCCCACTTCCCTACTTTGTTTTTGTGTGTTTATACAGCCGGAAGATCGTCTGCCTCAATGGCCATCGTGAGTCTCATCTGTAGATGAGAAATTTAGCCAGTGTGGTACAACCGCTAGCCTGGGGTCTTTAAGATGCTTAACGCAGTAGTGATACATGACCACACGCGGGTACGATGCTTATCCAGATTGGAAGGAATAGAGGTGGGGATTGAAACGAGGATCCCAGGGTTCTGCAGTGCGAGCCTTTGCTCCACGTGCTCTGAGCAGCGATTCAGTAACACACTCGGCCTGCAGCGACAGGAAAAAACGCAGGCGGGCCCGAAGGGATCGGCAGTATCCGGAACCGAGTGCACAAACAACCAAACTCAGTGGTGACGGAGGGAAATGACATAAGAGTATGCACTCTGCTTTTCTAGTCAATACTTAATATTACTAAAGCCACATTTCTGCAAAAGGCAAGTGGCTTTTGCTTGAGACGTGCTAGATACTGCGAAAAAGAATGTACAGATCCCAACACTTTTGCCAATGTGATCTTGGCCTTAGGCCTGAGACAGATGACATCTTGTTTGTGGCCAATTTGAGGATGTATTTTATGTTGTAGGTTAAGAAAGGCAGAGGCTACAAATCTGCTTGCCATGATTGGCGGTTTACTCCTCTCTACTCGCTCGCTCCCCAGCGTTCGCTCTGCTGAAGTGGAAGCAGTGGAATGATTTACTGGAGGAGCTTGTCCTTCTTTCTTAACCTGCAACTTACAGCAGCTCTACTTACACTCAATGGTCACAAGAGAACATTGGACATTGACGGGGAGATGGACTGCCATGTTCTCTGAGCTGTTCACTCAGCTTGTCCTTTATGTTGGCTCTTGTGTAACCCTCGAGATTTCTCCAGTGCACCCCTGTGCTAGGATACAAATATGGTTCTATAAGTCCTCACACTCAGCATTATTGGGAGCCTGGCTGTGCAGAACCAGCGTCAGCTATTTTTAGACGGCCACACGGATTAAAGGAAAGCTCTTCAGTAGACATATTCCAAACCTTTCCAACAAGTGCAGGATGAGTGACAGTTATTCTCTCGTGAGTGGGGACCAAGGCCCACTGCACCGAATGGATGGATGGATGAATAGCAGTGGCCATCCCTCCATGCATTCATCTTTTGTATTGGGTAGTAGCACGTGCCACTTAGCTTAAGAACATCCGCACACCTCCGCTTTAAATCAGCAGTTTTCGAAGAACTGGCACTCAAAGAATTGGTTCGAGGCTTTTTGGTAGGAAACTCTAGGAAACAAGAGGCGCTCTTGGAAGCAGTACGGGAGAAGCTTCGAGTAATAGGGTGGATCGTAAGCTGGAGAGTGTCAGCGCAACACAGCTCGGAGTATTTGGAGCGAAAGCTTGAGTTGCGGAACCCAGGGACCCTCGTTTCAATCCCACGCCCTGCCCGTTTCAATCTGGATGAGCATTGTATCGGCGTGCGGTCGTGTATCACTGCTGCGTGATGCACGTTAAATGCGCAAGGCTAGCAGTGGTACTGCATGGGCTAAATCTCTCATCTAAAGTATAAATCAGTGTTGCTGTACCTCAAAGGCAGACCGACCTTACGCTGTATAAATACAAAATGTTGTGTGTTTTTTCTTTGCGAGGGGGGGGAGCTTTTTTGTACGAACTTGGGGCGAAAGATAAGCCACAAGGAGCGCAAAAGCAATGTTTTGGGAGACCACTCTTGGTAATCGTAGCTGCATGAACCCAAGATGATTCTAACTTTCTTGCTTGAAGGAATATTCACGCTCGCACGCGCCATGACCAGATAGCTTAACACCGAAAGACCTTCAAACCGGCACTTCAAAAAAATGATTGATTGGTGATGATCCCTCCTCCCAGGTCGCCTGCCTGGCCAACATAGCGTCCAACTACCTTAATGCGGGCAAAGAGGCCACGCGTCAGGGTACTGGCCACGAGAGCATCGTGCCGTGCTCTGCCTTTGAGACGCTCGATGGCCACCTGACCATCGCAGTGGCCAGCGAGAAACAGTTTCAGGCCATGTGCAGGGTCATGAGCCTACCCCAGGTCGCCCTCGACAGCCGCTTCAAGGACAACGCCAGCCGTGTCAAGCACAGAGAGGCACTCATGGGCATCCTCAATAGAGTGTATGTCCAGCACACGTGTGCCTTGCTTCCTTCTCACCAGCAGAGGTTGGAGATCTAGCATTATGATGGTTCAATGTCGGGTGTTTCAATGTCGTATGATTCAATGACGAGTCACAATTTGCAAAAAAACAAAATCTGAGACAAACTGCGTTATTTGAACTGATTAGCTGTTACTAAACTTGCATGAAATTTGTTTTGTCAACCATGTGTTAGTTTCGCGGATAAATTTGATTTTTTCGTTGAACCCAGGGAGTTACCTATACAAGAAGACCGCCATGTTTGAAAGGTCGGTGACATAATCTGCTCTGTTTCTCCTGGTGCATGATACAGTAGACTCTCATTAATTCACACTCCAGGAAGCCACAAATTTTGTTTGAATTATCAAAAATTCATCTAAATGGGATGCGAGATAAAATTGTGATTTCTTGCATGGATGGCCACAGATATATAGCAGATACTTGATGCTCTCTTTTACACGGGCCTATCTAGTCTACCTAAGCAGGTATGACACACATGAAACATTGGTGTAATGTATGAGATAAGTTTATTCATCCCTCAAAAATGTTGTCTATCGTGAACTGCTACAAAGCACATGACACTCCAAAACAAAACAACTGGTTGCTCATTAAGCAAGAAACTCGTCTATTGAGGACTGTTAGCTCCATTGAGGGCACTTCTTACCAAGCACCGGTGCACTGCGGAGAAGCAACACTCATGAAAGCCAGATATGAAAGAGAGCTCCGCTGGTGTTGCTTTTTGTAGTGCATTTGTGCGCGGTAAGATGCACACAAAGGGGACGCGAAACGAGATGTATAAAATACACGAAAACGCTGTTCGAATTAGGAGGCTTATAAGCGTTCAGTGATGTCATTGCCGTGCCAAACTGCGCCAAATTGCTTACACCGCTACATCCTGCTACATGTCGGCAAATGTAATAAACCTGTGCTAAAACATTATTTTACTCTATTAATACTCAATATTTATTAGCCGAGACCCTGCAACACGGCCCGGATTATTAAGGTAACCTTGTCCGAATTTCGACAGTACTCGGAGGTCGCGCAATATTCCTCATGTTTGTGGACTGTTCCGTTAGCTTCGTGGAGTGCGCTTCTCATCGCCCATGGGTCATAGCAGTGAAGCGAGAGCGGCAGAGTAAGCATTGCGATTTTGCGTATCTTGCTTCGCCACAGTGCAGCCGCGTACCTAGCAGTAAATTGTTCTGGATAAGACTGTAGCAATACACTGCAGTATGCTAACAATATTTTTTTCCTACTATAAATTTACTCAGGATATTTGTGTATTGTGAGCAAATTTAAATGAACGGCTCTATAGCTTACATCTTTATGTCAATTGTCGTGTTTAGCTATCACCTTTACTTAGGTTCCATCTGTGAAATGGCACAGTGCACGAAGTAAATAAAAAAATCAGCTGGAGCAGAGAATGGGAACTTGGGAACACTAGTGTGTTTGACTAAATTGTTTGTAAGGCTGATTTATCATTGATATAGTGATTTTTGTTGAAATATCATTGAAGTTAAAATTCAATAGACAATCTCTTTGATTTTATGTGAATTATTAATCGCAGTTTTGTTACAACCTTCATAACTTCAATAAAACATCAGTCTGGGTGCTCAGTATTATTCTGTTCAAACATTATTTTTGTGGAATATAATTTGGTTTGCCTTTGGCTTCTTACCTAAAAACCATTTATGTACCTGTTATTCATTACTCAGCATATTGTTGTCGCGCCTCGTGCTTCCACACCAAAAAAACAGCTAGTTAATTCTGTGTTTGAGGCATTTGAGGGAATCAAACCTGCCATGCAATCGATGCTGACAAACATTTGCACAGAAGTGGGAAGGCAAAGTAGACAAGGTTGTTTGATGTACAGGCCAACACATGAATCATAACATATATTATTCACAGTGGTAGGAATAAAATGAAGTGTGTGCTTATGCTCCAAAATCTCATTTTCAAGATATCACATTTGGAGGTTTTACGTGCCAAACCAACGACGGGCATCTGGCACGCCCCAGCGGAGGAATGAGTAATAATTTAGACCACCTGCGAATATTTGAATGGCAACCATAAGCTCTGTTCCTCGGTTGCGCTATAAGCCTCCATCAGAATGCGGGCACCTAGGCTGGGATTACAACCCGCCACCTGGGGATCTTTATGCCGGTGTTCTCGCCTCGGAGTAACCAAGGCGACCCAAAAGCTTCTTTTGCAGCTCCAAAATAGACTTTTAGCTGCGCTAAAATGAGTCAGACCAATCACATCACTGATAAGCTGAAAACATAGCGGGACAACCAATATTTTTAAATTTGTTTGAATTAACCAGAAGTTTGAAATATCAGAGTTTGAATTATGGCGAGCCTATGGTACATGGAGAGAGCAGACGATGCAGCAGAGTGCGTTGTCTGATTGCTTAGCCTATCGGAAGATGGCGCGACAGGTCAATAGTGTCGCAGACTCAATCGTCTCGGAGATGCCCGAAGTTAACTTTCACAAGTTTGTTGCTCTCATTTTTACAGGACGAGAACTGAACCTTAAGATACCACACGGTAAACTAAACTGCTCAGTGCGCATTCGGTGAATGTTTGAGCTTTCTATGTGCAGGCGCCAACTATTCCTGCTCGTTTTACAGTGTCAGGTTAGCTTGAGCCACCCTCTATACAGTAAGAGTCATCAGCAGCACGTAAGCGCGCACCTTTATTTGCTGTGTCATGAAACATAGTTTCAAAGCCCGGGCGCTAGAGAAGCAGCAATCCCCACTTCCATCAAATCCAATGACTGACGCTAGTTCTATCTTCTCTTCTAGTTTACCATTCTTTCATTTTAAGGAAATTTCTTCTTTTTCCGAATGTTTTGTTTTTGTGTATCATCTTCAGTTTATTAAGTTGGGAAGGAGATTGTACATATTGAAGGATACATCAGTAAATGTTTGTTTCTAGTTAAAAAAACTGTCCTGTCTGTCCTCGTCCCTAAGAGTTTTTATTCTTTCTTTGATTCTTGCAAGTCATTACCCTGAGGTGCTTTTAGTGTAATGTTGAAGTCAGTTGGACACTAACTGCCTATTCAGTTGTGGTAGTATGGCACTGTGCCAGTGCTTCAGCAGTTACTCAAAGAGCTCTCTCTTCCAACTTGAGGCACTCAGTCAGTAGAACTGGAATGTAAACAGCAACTTCATCTGGAATCCAATTTTTTGTCTCCGTGGGAGCGAGGGCGATATTGAATTAGACTCTCATAGAACGAGCTAAGGTATCAATGCAGACGTTTCTTCTATCAATGCGAACAAAGAACAGGGTTTGTCTGTTATTAAGTGTCATTCCCGGACGAGGGACGAGAATAAATCATGAAAACACCAAACGTCGTCTGCTAACAAATAGAAATAAAAGTTAATTGAAAACCGCGAGGCAAGCGCCAATGCAAAGCGAGATCCAACGCAGACCGAAATTGTTATCGTCTACTATTTCACGTTGGAAGCGATTGACAACCCATGCTTCCTTTGAAAATTTCAAGATGTTGTGCTGCCGTACACAGGCGTACATTGACCGGCGGATTGAGTACTCCCGTTTAGCGTATCGAAGGCCGCGAGACTTCTCCCGTCATTGGTATGTTGGTGAGAAGTTCTCGCCATAAACCGCCGAATCATAGAATCGGAAGTGGGAAAAATATTTCTCAATGGTCAATTACTTCCGGCCACCAAGAAGCTCTGAATTCACGCCCAATTGGCAGCCAGGAACGCTTTCGCTCTCACTTTGACCAAAATTGAACCGCTGAACGACCCAGTGCCAGCGTGTGAACATTGCCAGGCTTAATGTATCGTCACCGGTGGAACAATGCTCATCTCCTCGATCACTGACCAGGTTCAAGAGCAAGCCGACACAGGAGTGGCTCACCCTGTTTGAAGGCTCGGAAATCCCTTATGGACCAATCCAGAACATGCAGCAGGTCTTTCAAGACCCTCAGGCAAGTGTTACCCTCTACGTGCCGCCATTTTGGAAATGCCATTCTTCGCAACGATGACTTAGCACGACGCTTCTCAAATTTTGCGGGCCCTCAACTATATTACGGGACATTCACCGACCCCCAGTGAATATGTTTATATGACACAAACATGTTGTGAACATCGAGGAACTTGCGTTGCCGTATATCGGTTAGAGTTGAAGTACTAGTCAATCCGAATTAATATAAATCATGATTACTGTCTTTGGCATCTTTTGGACAAGCTGAAAAAGTTCTTGCAGTGAAACGCGAAAGTGGGAACACATATCTGAGCGCTTTGTACAAGAAAGCCTGTATTAAAAATGTACTCAACAACAAGAGCACATTGCGACTCATGAGAACTCAACTACAGCTGCACAGCCTTACCTGTCACCGGTGAAGCGATCAACGAATCAGTGTGGACCCCCCCCCTTTCCTCCCAATGTCGCCGTGGACTCCTAGGGGTCTGGAGACCACAGTATGAGAACTGCTGACTTAGCATGTTGATTTCGCAACATATTTCTAACAGCATGTTTGTGATGAACCGCATGATCTGCCTATGCGCAGAAGTTGCAGTTTCAGCCAAAAGGGATTTGTGAGGGCCAAACGATCGATGTTATAATCTTTGAACATTGTTTTCTTTTTCTAACGCGCAACAAAAATATTGGAGTTGACTATCTCTATAGTAAAATTATGTTACAGGAGAACAATGTTTAGAGTATGCAGACATGAATTCCTTTAGACATTGTTAAAGGAAGTGGCGCAGAACTACCGGCCATCATAGTTGGCAAATACAGCGTGTCCTTTATCTTACTCAACGGTAGAGGTAAAGGGAAGGACAAAATGCACAAAGGTCATAGACACAGTAATGCCTGTTCTGCCTCCTGGACCTCGGCCAGGTTATATGTAGAAGGCTGAATTTAGCCTCCGCTGGTCTGCTTGTGTTCCCACTTTTTTTACCTAAAGAAAAATCAAATTCAAACTGTCGTCACAATTAGTAAATTATGACTTAATTAAACCAAACTAATTCTGCCAGATTTTATGCAGATGAGTTATAATTGTCCCCTTTGAAGTCAGCTTACCACTACTCAGTAGTGTTCAAGAAGCTTTAAAACATTTTAATGGTTGTCGAGGCCTTTTGGAGACTTTAGATTGCTTCGGTAGATCAACCATCAGTGTTCACAAAGAGCATACAAAAAATCTTTGCAATTTCGTCTCGACAATGAAATTTGTTTTGTGTTTCCACTACTGCTGTGCCTGGAATACCCACACATTTAGAGGGAGTTAATTAAAACAGGTGATGTATCAGGTCTTTCTCGCATTGCTCCTTCATGACAAATATTTCTGCAGGTGTCTCAAGCCACACCTGCCTTCCACCACACGTCGGCACATGAGAGCTACAAAGCTGCAGTTGCAAAAAAATGTACACTAAAACAGCTAGCTAATTTGCACTAGAATGATTTTATTCATCAAATGTCACCAGAAAAATTCCTGTCTCTGCAACGCGAAACAATGAAAACAGTGATTAACGACACTGTCGAGATTGTGACGCTCCTTTGCTTTCTCCAAATGTTCAGGGACGAGAGATGGTGGTGAAGCTCCCACACAAGACTGCCGGTGAAGTGTCTGTAGTAGGTAAGAATAGTTTTCCCAGCTAAAAACGGCCGTCCTTTGCTCCATCGAGGGAGGAGCAATCTGTCTTGAGGATCAAAATACAAGTTCAGCATTGCTTAAAATTTTTCCTTCTCTAGCTTTGCTTTTGTCAGTGGCAGAGGGCAAGATTCTCCCCATCACGCAACAATTCAGCGTCAGATATAACTGGAGCTTTCAGTACATGTACTGTACATGTTTTTGTCCGACGATTGGGAGCAACAGCTGCTTTCTTCGAGGCATGTACATTCTTGAGGCATTTTCTCTCATATCATCACTTGAAAACGCAGTCCTTTGAGCGGCGCCCAGAATCAACATGCTTCTCCTTACAAATGGAAGCTCCCATGTTTTCACTTAACAAGCGAAAACATACAAACATGAAAAGACTCATTGCAAGTTGACACGAATCTTCTCAAGGTTCGCACAAATTCGTGAGCTGGTTTTCAATGCCATGCTGAGCCATTTTCAAGAACGTAATCCATCAAAATCTTATCATCTTGAAAACGACTCCACATTTCGTGAAAGTGACAAGAAGGCACGATTGTCATAAGGTGTCTTGTACAAAACTGCTTTACGTACTTTACAGTAGTTCTTGCAATTCTTAATCTCCTCCCACTCGCTTTCTCGAGGCTGTTAGTGTCGCTTGTATCTCCAGTTTCCTTCTTTCTTGTGCCTTCTCAATAGGTATCCCTCTTTAATGCTCATTAAAGGCTATTCTTCATTTCACCTTACCACGGACCGCTGGAGACGCTACGAGTCGTCGAAGTCAAACCCCGTGTCGTGCAAGTGCTGCAAGACTTTCAGCAGGGCGCAGCGACGTGCTGGCCACGTAGGCACGCGACATGTTCGGAGCCAGCACTAGGTTGGCTAGGACGACTTCTAGCGTCCACCGCGGTCCATCGCAAAGTGAAACGGAGTGTATGCAAACGTTAAGCACTTCCAAGGCCTTGAGAACGTCAATTTCGTTTTAGAGGGTTTTCAGGAAACCTGGTCTTTCGTCCCACCATTTTTGGCTAATATTTCGGTAGTCATTCTACCGATATATACCGACAATGTTTATTTTCTTCAAAAGTAAGTGCCGAAAAATCCGCGGTAGAGTCATAACTACGCTTTGTATGCCCTGCAACCCAGGCCCAGCTGTGGAATTCGGCTCTGCGATCAACGCCGTGCGTTCTCCTCCTCCGCTACTCGGAGAGCACACTGACGAGGTGCTGTCGAATTTCCTCAGCGCCGAAGAAATTGCCAGGCTTCGAGCCAACAAAGTGGTCTTTTAACGGACCGAGCAAGTGCAGCGCACGGTGTATAAAAGAGAATAAATGTATTTCTTTTTACGGCCGCCACATTGTACTTGTGTAGAAATAGAATGGAACGCAGCGTGGAAAAGCTTTACTACAAATAGCGCTTGAAAAACATCACCAATAAAAGCTTGGGTCGTATAAACACCCGTCGTAGCGGACATGTAACCAATAAATTGGTCTCGTAAAATATAGTCGATATAAGTATATATCACATGCAGAAGCAGTCATCTTCAGGTACAGTACATCCACTGGCTCGACACACATTCGCCGGTAAACATGTCGGAAGTAGTTGTTTTGCAGGTTTGACTAAATTCACAGTGCCTTTAACAATATTAAGTTGCTCACTTAAGAAACAATCGTTAAGATTCATATTGAGACTTGCACTTTCATGAGTCTTGGTTCTTAAGAATACGGGCAATGCAGTCTTCATCCTGTCTCGCACCAAATCTCAAAATAATGCGCACTGCTAGATCAAATGGGCTGAAAACACACTCAACGCTTCAGGTCATATCTGTAAAATGACAAGGCGCTGAACATAAAATAAATCATGGCTTCTAAGGTGCAGACCAGTACTGTTGGCTCTAAAATGTCGTAATAGCCCTTCGCATAAATGGTGAACAAACATATGCAGTGCAAATAACAATCCTCACCAACAAAAAGCAGAAAAATAAAATTGAGCAAGCTGCTGAACAGACATCACCACCTCTTGCCTCACGATATGTGGAGTCAAAATTGAATCCTACAGGGTGACTGAAAAAAATTAAAAGAATACACATGGTGACCCTTAAGTAAAAATCTCAGAACAATCTGACATGAATACAAATATATTGTGTGGTTATTCTTGAGGGCACATTGAAGCATAGTTGGGAAGGTGCAATCATCTTGCAGTCATTATTTAGGACTTCATTCTACAAGCCCTTCAGATTCAACCTAACTGAGCTTCAAATTGAACTGCAGCCATTCAAACAAAATCTTTCTTTTAATTGCGTCGAGTGATCCACGCTAATAAATACTGGCAGTAAGAAAATTGAGAAGACAATATTTTGTTAGTACCGCTGAGATAAACTATCACATCTTACTTAAAGACCACTCGAAAGAAGGTTGTGGATGAGCAGTGTACTGTAGTACTGCCTGAGTACATTTCCTTCAGAAATGGAGAGCCATCCCTAAACGGCCAGCACTGCAGCGGCCAATACTTACCCTGGCCATTACCATGACCACTGTCTGAAGAGCTAACAGAACCTGCAACAACACACCTGGCCGTAAGACCTGCCCTCAACACTTTAGATGGCGGTCCTAACTGATGTGATCTGTCATTCTATGCTTCAATAAAAATATTACTGGCAGCTTTCCAATGGAGCCAACAAACATCCTCCAACATTTAACGCACAGTGCACGGCGTCCTAGCGCAAGGACATCTTCAGCAATGCTGAAAGTACCTGAGAATAGGAATCATTCGTTGCGTCTCGAGTAAATTGATGTTTTTGTGCGACTAACGAGGCAACTGTTGCTTATGGTGCCTCGAGGACCTGCAGTTATTTAGGGTACCAACACGACAAACTCACGCTTGGGGAAGGGGGGCTTCAGAAACAGAGGTTTGGAAACCTGTACAGACTAGGAGAAGCAGCAGGAATATGGAAGTAATACCGACTTTTTGACAAGCGCCGATAACATTGCCACACTTCAGCGCTTTACTTTGTAACGAATCGTACTCAAAGTCAAAATAGAAAGATATGACGCACCAACATAAGTAGACAAATACCCCGCAAAAGCGTGATCAGTTTCAGGAATCTAGGTTGCTGTCCGAGCTCTAGGATCAAGTATATTCCACAGAGCAGTGACCACTTTGAGTAATAACAGATGCAGGCAGGGGCAGATTGTGCTGTAGTGAGAGGGTGACTAAAACCAAAAGCAAATGGAGGGAAAAGGAGTGTGGAGGTTCCAAAGAGCAAGCAAATTCACAGCAGCAGAAAAGGAGGACAAGCCAGCACCAGCGTCAGAAGTTGGAAAATTTAACTAAGTCTTATGTTACTTTCGCAGTTTTGAGGGCCAACAACAATTACATATTACTTTATTCATTTGTATGGCTATCACTAACAACATACTGCAATGTATCTCAGTTTTACAGCCACTGCAATCTTCCTAAAGCCTGCTCCAAAAATAAAAACTGAGCTGGTTTCGTGAGATTGTTTGAAGACCACATTGTCAGCATTGGTTTCAGCAAAAGGAAGACATAACGCCCAAGAAATACAGACATGCCATGGAGAAGCCAACCCGACCTCACATGAGCAGAGGTACGCTGCCACGATACGAAACTCGTCTAGTTGACGAATTTTGGTTCGCACTCACTAAATCTTATGGATCGTAAGATTAAAACAATATAAAATATACATAATATAATATTATAAAATAATATTACTAAAATAATACAAAGCAATATAAATAATAGAAGACCCCTATACCCTCGGTAAAAAAATGAAAGCCGTTTACAATTCCCTGTAACGCCGAATTAGAGCGCAGCTCTTGAGGAGGAGGGGAAGGCACAGGGGGGGGGCGCGGTCACGTGTCCTCGGGGAGGGGGTCACGTGGCCTGGGGGTCACGTGACCTCAATAAGGGGGAGTTTTCCCCGCTAAATCTAGCGGGAAAATTTTCCGCCTAAATTTAGCGGGGAAAATTTTCAGCTAGATTTAGCGGGGATAATTTTCCGCTAAACTTAGCGGGGAAAATCTTCCGCTAGATTTAGCGGGAAAACTTTCCCGCTAGATGTAGCGGGGAAATTTTTCCGCTAGATTTAGCGGGAAAAATTTTCCGCTAAATTTAGCGGGAGAAAATTTTGGGAAAATTTTCCGCTCGATTTAGCGGGGAAAATTACCCATCATGCACCGCGCGGTTACGCCGACGGCGACGGCGACGGCGACGCCACTCAAGCCGGAAACAGGCGCCTAAGAGCTGCGCTCTAAAAATAAGTAAGAAGTCCCTGCCTCAAAAGCTCCTCACAACTTCAAGCTCCACCTCCGCCGACTGTGTAGACGGGGAAGAGGACTTCCTTGTACAAATTCCGGCTTGAAACATAGTGCACACCGAGGGCAAAAGCAAACTTTGAGGGACCCCAAAAGTGTTTTTGTTTGCATTGTGAATTATCCTAAGCAGTTGCGTAGTAACGGGGGTGGCCGGGGGCACTTGGCTTTGGGTACTATGCATCCCAGTCGCGTAGGGCACCCGGCATCCCCACTCCCCTACCTCCCCCCCACCTTTTCCCTGGTTGGTTCCGATCTCGAGGAGTGAAGGGGGGGGGGGTTCTACGAAAGACATAATGGCCCCGGGCGCCGGGTGGCCCAGCTATGCAACTAATCCTAAGTGCCGAAGGGGCTTGAGCGGAGGGGCTTCTGCACTCCTGCAAAAAAACATACATTAACCCAACATGCATGAGCTGGTGTGCCGAAAGCTCCCGAGAACGGACGGAACTTGCAAAGCTGTCCATTAGCCTGGCCAGGCAAAGTAGAATGTGTGAAATTCATCCACCAGCAGTAGGTAGCAATGCACAACACAATTACGGCATCTCGATGCAAAGCATTAGCACAGAACACGCCCTTACATCACCACCAGTAATTGGCAAATCCACAATTTAACGCTTGCTGCCAAGATATTATTCAGTCTAGAATTTATTGTGATGTACAATCAAGCTGTGTACTTGCACCAAGTAATACCAAGAAAGGAAAATACTAATGTCATCACACAACCATTAGTTTAAAACGTAACTCCTTTCATCTAGCTCTAGTTTCTGGAATTTTCTACACATCCCTCACAGTCGTCATCAGTTCTCTTATTTTTCTACGACAGCTTCGTAAAGCGGTCCTTTTAGAGCGCAGCTCTTAGGCGCCCATTTCCGGCTTGAGCGGCGTCGCCGTCGGCGTAACCGCGCGGTGCATGATGGGTAAATTTTCCCGCTAAATTTAGCGGAAAATTTTCCCCGCTAAATTTAGCGGAAAATTTTCCTCGCTAAATTTAGGGGAAAATTTTCCCCGCTAAATCTAGCGGAAAATTTTCCCCGCTAAATTTTGCGGAATATTTTCCCCGCTAAATCTAGCGGAAAATTTTCCCGCTAAATCTAGCGAAATATTTTCCCCGCTGAATCTAGCGGAAAATTTTCCCCGCTAAATCTAGCGGAAAATTTTCCCGCTAAATCTAGCGGAAAATTTTCCCCGCTAAATCTAGGGGAAATTTTCCCCGCTAAATTTAGTGGAAAATTTTCCCCGCTAAATTTAGCGGAATATTTTCCCCGCTAAATTTAGCGGAAAATTTTCCCCACTAAATCTAGCGGAAAATTTTCCCCGCTAAATTTAGCGGGGAAAATCCCCCTCCTCCTCGAGGTCCCGTGACCCCCTCCCTAGGTCACGTGACCCCCCCCCCCTGCCTTCCTCCTCCTCAAGAGCTGCGCTCTAATCCGACGTTACAGGGAGTTGTAAACGGCTTTCATTTTTATCTGTATTTTCACCCCTGCCCTAGATCTTTTCCACCAATCTTCCAATCTTCTCTTAGTTACCGCAATCCTTCCCCTATCCAGTCGTCCACCCATATCCGGAAAACCCAGTGTCCCCTCCAAATCCGTAGTCATCCCCCCAAGAGGGTGGGACAAAGCCCCGTGCACCTTAAAATTACATGTTCTATAATTTACCTTTTGTGGTTGCATACGTCGCCCAGAGTGTCTATTTCCTGGAATTTAGCCCCATATGTTTTCGTTCTTAGCACCTCCGTTCTAGCTTCAAACAGCAATGAGCCCCCCACTGAATTTTCATACAGCTGTTCCTTCTTTTTGCAACTCCCGATTAATCAGACTTATTTTCGAACTTCTCGATTGCTAAAGAAATGAAAAAATCCACGCCAGTGCCTACATAATACTCAACACGTCTTGGCAATCTACTATTTTATGTTTTTGGGCATGAGAAAAGTGCATGACAACGTATAAAAGCTTGTTTACACAGAGCTTCGGGCGAGTTGGTTGCTCATGATGTACAGGGGGACAGCGCACCCGCAAAACAGTAACTCAAGTCCACACACACAAAGAAAGAGACACTTCGCAGAGCTGAATAACAACTCTCTTATTATTGATGGGGTAAAAGAGAAATCAGAGAAATTAGCCGGGAGGTATCTCCTGACTGGCTACTCTGGTAAGGATGGGGAAGAGAGCTAAAAAGATGTAAAGAAAGTTAAAGCACACACACACAAAACAAAAACAAAAAAAAAAAAAGAAGCGGCATAAACTTTTTTTTACATTAAAGTTTCTTGATGAGACCAGTCGCGGTCAGGAATCGCAAGAGGGACTTCGTCGCTAGTGTGGCGGTGGCTTCGTTTCTCCACGGTCCCAGTATCTTGTCGAGTGTGAGGTCTTCTTGAGGGCATAACTTAATATATTTTCTTAGTTCTGTCCGTTCAGTTTCGTAGTCGGGACAATCCAGCATAATGTGTGTCAAATCTTCCGGAGTTTTGCAGTTCGCGCAGTCTGGCGAATTAAGTCTTCCTATGATAAACAAGTACTTATTTGTGTATGCAACGTTTAGGCGTATTCGATGTAGCACAGCTTGACGCCGACGGGTGAGACCTCGAGGTACATGAAACATTAGGTGCGGGTCGATAGTGCGTAACCGTGTCCCTTGATCTGTGGCGTCGTCCCACAGACGTTTGTTTATGCTCTTCCCCAGTATGTTCACTGTTGTTTTTATATCTGTTCTTGTATATGGGGCTTGTACTTCATTGATGGAGTTACGGGCATCTGCTGCTACAGCGTCAGCTAATTCATTTCCTAGGACGCCGCAATGACTTGGTATCCACTGGAGGCATACTGAATGACCGTTGCGTATTGCGTCCCAGTGCAATTTGAGGATGTCCAATAATAGTTGCCTGTTTGGGCTCTTCAGGCCTTGGAACTGAAGTGATTGAAGGGATGATCTTGAGTCAGTGATTATTGTCCAGGAACGAGGGGGAATTGCTTGAATGTATCTTAACGCCTCGCGAATAGCTACTAGCTCAGCAGCTGTCGAGGGCATCCTATGAGAAAGTTTATAACCAATTTTAAGTGAAAATGCGGGGATTACAATACCAATGGAGGACTGGTTAAATGTTGTGGACGCGTCGGTGTATATATGACACGTAGAGCGGTGCTCATAATGTATGTATGATAAGGACAGTTGCCGTAGGACGACAGCGGGGAGCACAGATTTCTTGTCAATTCCCGGAATAGTATTGTAGATTTCGATTTGAGGTAGTGTCCATGGGGGAATGGCGAGTAACTTATGACATTGAAAAGATGTTGGGAGAACGTGCTTGTGATCAAGGATCACTTGGGCAATACGGCTGTAAAAGCATTTTTCGGAGATGTTCGCTAGATGGTGAGTCTTATGCCGTGCCAGATGTCGCATATGATTCCGGAGTGTCTCCTGGGTGCGAAGAGATATTATGGAAAGACTGTGGGATTCTGCTATTGTATCTGTGGTGGATGTGCATTTTGGAACGCCAAGACATACTCTGAGTGCCTGCGCTTGAAGTGAGTGGAGCTTTTTCATGTTAGTTGGACTGAGGCCATGTAGTACAGGAAGGCAGTAACGAAGAATGCCAACAAACAAGCTGCTATAGAGGCAGAGAAGTGCACTTGTTGTAGCTCCCCAGGTTGTGCCACTTATAAGCCGTCCAAGGTTAGTAAATGATGACAGTTTGACGTGAAGATGAGCCAACTGGGCGTTCCAAGTCAGGCCACGATCGATAAAAATCCCAAGAAATTTGTGAGAGGATACATAGGGAATTGCAGTACCGTTAATTTTTAACGGGTATCGGTCTGTTTTCATCCGCGTAAAGGCAAGAGCGGCAGATTTTTCAGGTGACAGCTCAAGCCCACGCTTTGTTAGAAACTCAGACACGCTCGTGAGCGCACAAAGCAGACGAGTCTGTATACACTTAAGGGAAATTGCGGATGTCCATAGGCATATATCATCGGCATATAAAGTAATGTGAACAGATTTTGATACAACCTCAGTAATACCAATGAGGGAAATGTTAAATAGAACGGGACTCAAGACCCCACCTTGCGGTACTCCCTTCTTTACAAAATGTTGGCTTGTATCTCCTTCGTTCGTGTGCATGAAAATTGTTCTGTTATGTAGGTAATTAGCAATCCAGTGATAGAGACGACCTTTTACGCCAATTGATAGAAGACCTTGCAAAACTGCTGAATGACTCACATTATCGAAGTCTCCCCTTACATCAAGAAAAACGGCTGTGGTTAGTTTGCCACGAAGTTTGTGATCCTCAACGTGGCTAGTTAGATTCATAACATTGTCAATGGAACTTCGGCCCTGTCTGAAGCCGGTCATTGTATCTGGGTATATTGAATTTGATTCTAGAAACCATTCCAACCGTGCTAAAATTATGCGCTCCATGCATTTTCCTATGCAGCTTGTCTGTGCAATAGGTCTATAGGACTTAATTTCCAAGGGAGATTTGCCAATTTTGAGTATGGGCACAACACATGCCGTTTTCCATTCCTGTGGCACGGTGCCTGTGATCCAAGAATCATTGAATATTTCTAAAAGATGCTGGCGTGCCTCGTGCCCGAGGTGGGCAAGCATGCCATTCGTGATTTTATCTGGCCCAGGTGATGAAGAGTGTTTAAGGGACGTCAGAACTTGATCGAGTTCTTGGGGAGTAAACATTTTATCCATCTCATAGGAGTATGGAAAAGTTGAATTTACAGGGTTCGCTAGTTGACTAGCACTGTTCGTAGCTGGCACATCTACTATTGAAGCACAATAGTCTTCTGCAATTTCGAGTAGCGACCTTTTCAAGAAGATTGAGAGTGCCTTGAATGGTGTTCTTTGTTGAGGTGGAAAGCGCAAGCCCCGAGCGATATGCCATATCCGTGTAAGAGGAGCACGAGGATCAAATGAAGCGCATAAGCCTCTCCACTTCTTTCGAGACAGCTTGTCCAAGTGACGACGGATATGTTTTTGTGTTCGCCTATCTATACGGACATCCTCAGGTAGCTGAGTGCGCCTTGCGCGTCGTTCTGCACGCCGCCGGATTGCACGGAGACGCTCATACTCCGCATCTACTACTGTGCGCGAGGAAGGAAGATGAACGGATTTCGTCGACTCTGTTATCGACTGCTGAATAGATGAAATGAACTCATTATATGTGTTTGAAGCCTGCAGCTTCAATTCTAAGTTATTTTTAAAGCATGTCCAGTCAGTGTACCAAATTAAGTCTCGGTTGACTTTGGGTTTAAAACCTGGTATTGTTATATAAGTAGGTGTATGGTCGCTACCATGGGTCTCGATGTCTGTAAACCAAGGCGATTGGGATATTAATTCACGTGACATAAACGAGACGTCTAGACAGCTGCTGCATCGCGTGCCGCGGATAAATGTCGGTGTACCATCATTTAGTACGTAAAGGTCGAGATCATCCATCAAATCTAGAAGTTCTCTTCCACGGCGTGTTGTTCTTACGCTACCCCAGGCTGAGTTATGGGCATTAAAGTCACCCGTAACTAAAAAGGGGGTGGACATTGTCTAAGTATTGAATTCAGTCTGTCAAAATCGAAGGAACATGATGGGGCAATGTAAGCAGCAATAACAGTGAATGTAAGCTTTCCCTTGCTTACAGTTACGCTGACATACTCATTATTTGGGTGGGATTGGATGGTATTTGCGACATATATTAAGTCTTTTCGAATAGCAAGAAAAACCCGGCTGATTCCGGAATCTCGACTTGATTGAAATATCTCATATCCAGAAAGTCGAAAATCTGGCGCAACACGGAGACTTCTCCCATTCTGAAGGAAGGAGCAGAATTATAACCCTCCTCTAGTAAAATACCGCTAAGGGGAGTAAAGTAATAAAATTGAGAGCTGGCTAGTTGGTGAAAGTCAAACATAATGTAAATGCAATAGCGCAAAACAAGGAAGACTGAGGAGAGGAACGAACAACAGAGAAAGCTGTAAAAGTATGTCCTGCGTTGTCCATTCCTTTTCCTAGTCTTCGTTCTTGTGCACTGTTACACCTAAGTCATGTTTGCTATTTCCAAGCTAATGCATATGTTTATAGAAGCGGACTTCTCGCTGTCCAACTCCGTGATATATATATGTATATATATATATATATATATATATATATATATATATATATATATATATATATATATATATATATATATATATATATATACATGTAAAATGCGCTCACATTTGCCACGCACATGCCGCTATTATATTTACGTAGAATTTAGATTATCTTCGAGGTGTTCCAACAATATTGAATTAGAGCGTGCACTAGAGCTACCTGCATGTCTCTCAGCAAATATACCATATAAACAACGCTATCTATGAAAAGCCCGGAAAACAAAACAAACAAAAAAATAAGGCAGCACAGAAACCTTAATTTAAACAGATTCCGACCACTACACACTGCGACGGAGGTTCGTGCGCATATGGCGAAACATCCATCGGTTGACTCTTGTCGTTCGGGCATGCGCTCCACTAAAAGAGAGCAGCCATTGTGTGTCTTCTTATAAAAAAATTCCGCTATGTGCAGCAGAATACTTTCTCACCATCCATTAAGTACGGGGATGTTATTACGAGCATAGAAGCAAGTAATAAATGTGATGGCCATCCTGGTGGGGTCACGCGTGCGGGGGTGGAGCGCGTCATTGTTTAAAAGCTGTTTTTTTGTGGCGTTTTTGCGTTTAGATTGATATTTTAATTGGCATCGATCCCTCAAGATGGTGCCCAGGCCGCCTTGTTCCTCGATTACCAGACTACTCAACTTTGACACCTGGTCTGCAGTCACTCAAGAATATTTGTCAAACTTTCCACAAATAAGCTACTACCCCCAATTCCACGAACTCAGATAAGCCAATGCTTCAAGACTGCACACGACCATCTTCTGACAGCGCAGAAAAACATACGCACATCTTAACATTGCAGGTTGCTTGGCCTGGATAATACGTGAATCCCGGGGGGTTGTGCCTGGGATAGGGTGTACCAGAATGGGAGGCGTGAAAAACGCGGCCCCTTTCCGTAGAGCTGTGTGGTTCTTCCGCGCGTTGGTGACTGTAGGGGTAAATTTGGCGCTCTACTTAGGGGCACCGTACGCGGTTGAGATGCTACAAGTAGGTGTACTAGAACACCATATTGCTAACCCTTCTAGAACTCCCTATCCGTGACTCCTGAAGGTGTCAGGCTTACGGTCGTATCGGTGTTTACTCGGCCTTCTCGTGGTGGTAGGCCATGCCTTCTACGAAGAAGAGGAAAACGCAACGCCTGTGTATCGTGCCGGGGTGCGATAGAGGATGCAAGTCGTCTGGGAATAAGCTTTTCTTTTTCGAGCACCGAGAAATCCCCACTGTTCAGAAGCTGGCCGCGCGACACTAGGCACAAGCCTCTCGAAGGAGAAGAGACGTTGACAGCGCCACACTCCAAGGTGCCAGAATAAAGACGGGCGCTGTTTGTCGAACCACCCTTTCTAGAACCCGCCCTTCTAGAACACCTTAAACATCTTAGCCTGGCTAAGAGCGGCGCGTAAGTTGGCGTGTGTCATCAACTGATTTTCCTCATTAACAGTCTTTAAACTGTAGGGACGTTTAAGCTAACATAGCGAGAGCCTAAAATACGACACGAGGTTAAAAAGGAAAAGAAGGACGGTACACTTTATTCAGCTTCAAATTTCAGCGACAAAGCGATCAAAAAGTTCTAGCTCTTTTTCGCCTGCGGTTCATAATCATACCACT
The DNA here is from genome assembly GCA_037355805.1 of Ixodes ricinus. Classification (NCBI taxonomy): domain Eukaryota; kingdom Metazoa; phylum Arthropoda; class Arachnida; order Ixodida; family Ixodidae; genus Ixodes; species Ixodes ricinus. Next base: position 96,053 of record JAZHYW010008350.1, read on the forward strand.
GTCCTACGGGCACGTTAAAGGCCTTCAAAACGAACTTCTTCAAAGGATCGGCGAACCAGGACACGTTGATGGGCACGCGCAGACCTCGGTTGAGCTGTTAATAAATAAAGAAGGAATAAAAGCGAATGTTGAAGCGAGAAGCGTTCAAATAAGATGATATCTTAAGCTGTCAGCGATCATAATAGAGCGAGGTGCCCCGTTCCAATCGGGTTGGTCAAGTTAGTCTTCGCTGCGCATCCATCTGACAAAAAAAGACCCCATGACTTCTGCGCAGTTCGTATGTCGGACAGTCTACTGTATATAAAAATGAATATGAACGGCCACACAGTATAGAGAATATTTCATCCTTCAGAAACTCCTCGTTGTTGCTTGCAGGCGACTCGGCGCTGAACCACTCTACTAATCAATGCAGTTTGCTTTTTCTAAAATAGGCACTAATAATGGAAGATCCCAAGGAGCGGCCTAATGTGTTTTCGCTCCCATCTCTGTGACAAGTTCCTTCAGTGTCACTCTATTGGCTTTGGACCAATATTAGCATGCTCGGTACTCGTCAAACCCCACCTTCCTTAGGCTCTCGGAGACTTGGGAGAACATTATACGATATAGTGAGTGAAGTAAGACGTGCGCACAAAACACATCACACACTGAATTTTTGAAAATGTCAGCGAGTACTCCTTAAAAGGTGGAGCAGTACTTTCTCCCTAAAAGGGAAAAATAAATGTCCAATAGGCTACTCCACAAAGGAACCGATTTTTCTCACATCAAAATGAAGGAACTTTTACCCTCTCAGGGAGGATGAAACCTCTCACCTTTTCCTACGACTAAAGGAAAACGTCCTCTCCTAAACCGACATGGCAGCCCGTAAGCGAGAACCGGGTCAAAAGGCTTAGCCAGCTGCACGGCTCTTCACCGGAGCGACCGCGGGCAGCGTAAATACCTTTCCGACGTATTTGACGACTCCAAACATTCGTCTTCAAGCACCGGCCGCCATACCTTGTACGGAAGAGACGGCAGTGTTCGTGTGTGGAGGTTCGGCACCCAGAGGCACGTAGTCTGGATTCATGTCGCTTCTTACAAATAGCGCTCAAAACGAAAAACAAAAAAAAATTGAAACCGCTAGTATTTACCTTGTCATTCAAGCTGTAAATGTGCAAACAAACGGAAATATACAATACAATGCACCTACAAACAAAAAAACGAAACAACAAGAACAAAACAACAGCCGAGCCAATCACGCACCCTCCTCCGTGAATGCCAAGTTCGCACGATCGCTCTACGTGGCTCTATTTTTTTTCTAATACAACTTGACCGTTATTGTTACATTTATTCCATAAACACGTACACGTTGACCAAACATTACGCCTACTCAATATGTCTTTGAAATTTGCCGAGGGAATCGCCCCGGGGCAGTGAAAAGGAGACGCCTCGGTGGACTGCTAGTGCGCGCGGCTGGTGGCCAAAAGGGTCAACTTTTGGGAGGCTTAGCCTCCGAGCAATGGGACACGAGCGCTGCGTCACAGTTCGGAAAGGGGCTTGGGTATTCGAGCTCAAAATCGGGACCAATGATTGCGCACGCGGGCCTTCTCAGAGTTGCAAACATTTTCCAAAATATTGCGCCTCCTGTCGAACCAAACTGTATTTCCCGGTGGGCATTGTCCATATGCCATATTTCAGTGCCCTCAGGATAGCCATGGTACAGTAATTAATTTCATTTTTGAATTAAAACTGTAATATTGATTTGATTAATCATGTTACAAATGCAGAACTGACGCTGATTCCTATAGGATCATAAATATTATTCGATTTTAGTCGATTATTCAATCACAGCGACGGTTATTCTCCAATCTAACGTTCTCTCAGCCCCAAAACACCGGGAAGAGAGGGCATTCATATAACCGCCATACCCCCGTTTTGACAAAATCTTTTCGATCTAAAACGAAATTGCCCGGATATTGCCGTAAATTAACACGCACATCCGGGGAACGGTGATGTGCTAGGACTACACCACAAAATTAGAAATTGTTCTGACAATTTTGCGTGTGTAGAACTAACTCTATCGAACTATTGTGAACCTCAAACGCTAAATTGTTTTGCCATCTGAACTTCCCCTTTTATTGTGACGAAAGTCGGGTCTGGGCATTTTCATGGCTTATGTAAGTGATATTTACTCTCAAGGGGTTGGCGCGTTTCGAACACTGGGGCAATTCAGGGGATTATAACTTTATTCAAAACTAAATAAATCAAGCTTAAAGTAGAGTCTAAGCCACAATATGTTCCGCTTGCCATAAACCATCATACTCAGCACGCGCGACGAGACGCGGCCAAAAAACCAAACAGGAGAAACGAAACCAGCAGAACCTTACGTTTCGTGAGCTGCACTGCCCTGTCATGTCGCTGCGATATCCCAGTGTTGTTAGGTGTTTTCTTATTGCTGTTTAAGTGATTTGTTCCATATTTTTTGGGGGAAAAAAGAGAACAGCACTGAGTCGTTTTCTTTTTATCCCGAAATCAGGTTACTCACATAATGGTAAACCGAACCACTCTTATTCTTGCTAGCCATGAGAGGCGTAGGCAAGCGCCGGTTTCAATTTTCTCAGCAAGAAATAATAAAGTTTCTTCCCCTTTCCATCTACGAGAAATCGCAGGGCGGACTAATAACTGAACGAAAGGTTTACTAATATTCTCAATTACGCAATCTAAATTCAACGCACCATTCTAATGACATCAAGTATGTAAAAGCAACCAGGCGCTCAATGTGCCGTCAGTTTTGTCACCGGTTGGACCGCTGCTGCCACCGCGAACATCCAAGAAGAAGTTTTCGTACCTTTTTCCAGCGCAACCAGACGGCGCTACGTGTGCATCGGTGGAATACGTGCGCATCGGTGGTGTCGCCAACGGAAGCGTATTTCTACCCTTCCGTTAGCGTCAGGAAGGAAAAAATGTTTCCTCTATTTGTGCTACTTTTTTTTTTAGGGTGCAGTAAACAATGGTCAGTTTTCACGTCGTTGGCTTGGTGAGACCTTCAGGCGGAAATTGTAGCATCGAGCACACGTCTAGTCTAGCAGGCCACATCAAATCTAGCGTGGAATTCGGAAGACGACGATCAAAGTTTAACACTTTATGCATTGTAGTCCTGTCGCTCGTTGTCTGACTGAGTTAGATAGGAGTTTCAAAAAGAGTAAATATAAATTAGCGATAGCACTCGCTTCACATCTTGACTCGGTTTCGTCAGCAAGTAATCAAGAGTACAATCATGGTCCGATTTTGGTCATGGCGAGATCAAGAGTGTTTTCGGGTGCTGATTGGACGTGACTCCACAGCTTGAACGTAATGAACCAATAATACCATTTTAACCCGCTCGCGATTTCGTAATCTGGCCATATTATGGTGAGAACGTCCCACAAACATAAAAATAGCGAAAGAGGTGTCGCGGTCTCTGATGCCCTCGTCCTTATTAATCTTTCGTCCACCGGAGGATAGGTTTGTGTACGACAGCAGTACAACTTGAGAGTTTTAATCAGAGCTCGAGTTGACAGCGGCTTACAGTGTTTTCTCACCCTATTTTTGTTTGCGAATGACGCTTCGTAGAAGACGCACTGCGTTCTTACATTGCTTTAGCTGAGAGACCCCCACACGTACCTGAGGGACACGTGGCTGCAGGAGTTGCTGTAAAAACCAAACCTACACGCGCAACAAGAAGCCAGCACTGAGCGACCACTCCGTGTGGTCGCCTGATACAAATTAGCAAAGCTGCTTTCCCGCCTCGTAAATCTCGGAGAATATGATGCTCTCCTAGAAATACTTTGACAGGCAGCACAGACCTTTCAGAACAGTTTGACGTACCGTGATACACGTTCAAGACCCGAGGCTAGGAGACGTACTGCACTGGCTAAATTGCTCATCTACAGCGTCAGACGTCCGTTGGGGCTGAATAACATCCCACATGCTCACAACGAAACTTACTCGACATGATTAAAATAGCGCAACTTGACAAGGACAACAAAGAAGGCACACGTACAACAGGACTGGCGCTTTCAAAACTTTCTGAAAAATCTTGAAGGAATCATAAAGACGACTGAAAAATCCTTACGGGCCGTACTAACAATCTCCCCAGTTGGCTCCCAGGCAGCACACCGTATTGGGCCAACATTGGATTTGATGTGGCAAAGAATGGCCCAACAATGGCCCAATGAGCCATGTGTTTTCCAATATTGGAATCACATTGGACAATAATGGACTATCAAAGCCAATGGTTTTCCAATATTGGTAATACGTTGGCATAAGCTGGTCAACATTGGACTGTCAAAGCCAATAGCTTTCCAATATTGGAAATACGCCGGCATAAGCTGTCCAATATTGGACTGTCGGAGCCACTGGCTTTCTGATATTGGCTTTACGCCGGCATAAACTGTCCAATATTGGACTGTCAAAGCCAATAGCTTTCCAATATTGGATATCGCCGGCATAACCTGTACAATATTGGACTGTCAGAGCCAATGGCTTTCCGATATTGTATTTACGCTGGCTTAAGCTGGTGAATATTAAACTGTCAAAGCCAAGCGTTTTCCAATATTTGTGATGTCATGGTATAGGCTGGTCAATATTGCACTGCCATAGCCAATGGCTTATCGATATTTGTGTCGCGTAAACTATAAACCCGCGACCTTTTTTTTTGCATTGCAGAGGTAGGAAAGTGGAAAAGAGTCATTCACGCGCTCGCTCGGAGCGAGAATTTTATTTAGCCAACTTCATGGGGCGTACGTCGCCGGTACTTTCTAACCGCGATCACAAATACGTCCTTAGCTGCCTATAGGACTATTGCAGTTTGTTTGCCGGCTGCTCTTCTTTCGCATTGCCTTACCTCGGCGTTGAAAACTTAATTCTGTTTTTTAGATTTAATTATTTTTGTATTTTCTAGTGTATTTTGTATGTATATGCATTACCTAGCGTTAACGTCTTCTACTTTGTCCGTGCCCCTGCCATGTTTGTATTTCTTTCTGCGTGCTCTATTTTTTATATTTAATGTTTCTGTGGATATTTGTCATTGACGACGCAGGTGTCGACAAACATAAAGCCGCCGCTTACGCCGCCAACCGAAGTGACTTCTACTCTCAGTTTTACGAGAGTCTTTCGAGCTAGAAAGTCGTCTATTGGACTCGAATGAAGTCTCGAGAGGGCTGCTTCGACTGCCAGTGCACATATCAGTGTAGGCAGAAGAACGACGTAGCAATCGCGACGCGAGAGCATACTGCGCCTCCATCTGGCCGGCCGCGCTCGCTCTGCGGAAATGTTAGCGAGGTACTCTCGAGCCCAATTAGCTTACTGAAGTTGGAAGACGCTACTTTGTCGTCGCGAATCCTTTGCCCTTCGAGCGGTTGCGAAGCCGTTGCGCCCGGCGTATCCTACGCAGCATCTTTCCGATATTGTTCGTGCAGCATCGCAACCGATTCATTGTGTGTTGAAAGTCGAACGATGTGCTGTCCGTGGTGTCTTTTATGTGTAACTCTTTCGTAAAAAAAAGTTTGAAGTTTAAAAACGCGAACCTAACAGTGTACAAATAATTTTAAATTTATTGATAAAAATAATATATATATATAAATATTTAGTTATTTGTGGACATCGTGCGCAAAAAATAGTCGCGCTTAGTTCTTCATTCTAAATTTTAATGTGAGTTATACGACGTAAAACATTGTCTTCAAACTAGCCCCGTTTACAATCAGTTTTGGGCTGGACAGCTTATTTAGAAATTCAAAGTCTGGCCTTCAGAGAGCTGTCCTGTTCAATCGGTATTGGCAGCAGGGTAGACGCTATGCGTGTTTTAGGCCAATTCTGTCTCCGGTTAGGGTCACGTGACTACAGTCTCGAAGCTAGTGATAAGGCAGAGCACGGAACCTGACTAAAAGCCCGAGGCCACGCATAACATCCACTGCACTATCAACCTTGGGTACAAGTGACTAATCCTCTGGTTGGGTTCATTGTTGAGATGGGCCTGAAGATTAGCCTTTGTAAGCGCACTCCCCGTTCTGGGCTGCTTTCTTTCTACTCCTTCTCTCATTTTCTCCCTCTCCCTAAGCTGAAGACGTTCTAGACGGTGCGGACTCGACGGACCAATGAGGCGTATACTTTTTATCGCTTGAATATGCTCTTTGTGCGCGGGTAACGGCAGAAGCGTGATCACGTGGTTTGACGGATGACGCATTAGCCGTTTACAAACCCGGAACCCCGAATGCCTGCGAAGACCGGACCTAGCTTCGCGGGTGATACGGCCTGCGGGCCTGCTGTGGATTTCGCTTCTGCGGTAAATGTGGTAAATCTAGTTCTAGAGTTCCGATCACCAGCAGCGCAATTCGTCTTAGTGCCAAGTGCGATCTTCAACATGCGAATTGCCAAGACCATGGATATTCTTTCGGCAGCGCCTACACACTGGTGATCTTCCTTTGTTGTGGGCATACATGTGACCACTAGCTTCGACGGACCGAAGACACAACTGACCGCCTTCTCTTCCATGTGAGTGACAAGGAGAAGTTCTCCTGACCATTGGGGATAGGTATTCTTGCTACGCAATGTACGTTTTGTCCCTATCCGATGAGTTTGAACCGTGTCGAACTCTGTGCCAGGAATCTCCGACGAGTTCAACGTGTAATCCAGAGCGATCAGCCCGAAAGGCCCTGTACAGCGCTATTTGCAAGTGCTTTTTATTCTAATAGACCGTGAGAGACGTTCTGATTGGTTATTCTTGTGTTCGACGTCATTTTTATTTATTTATTTTTTGTTAAAATATGGCTGTCTTCTTAGCGGTAGATGTGTGCTGTAGTAAAAAGTCCTCCCGGTATTTCCAAGCCGAATACCACAGCGTTGTGTAGTCCTTATTTGCCAAGGTTTGGGTTGTTGGGTGCGAGTGGAGTGTCAGTTATGTCACCGCGCTCTGCAAGTGTAATTGCCAGTAATTGTCTCTACACGACAAGCTATTTTATCTGCGCGATTTATTTTAAACTCTTGATTGATTCAAGCATCAAGCTCTGTTCAACAGTCATGTTGTTACGTGTACCGGGGTATTTATTGAATTGTCAATTTAGTAGTGCGTTTGACACTGGTGAGCTGAAGAGGGAGGCCAGCGGTTGCATTTATAAATTGTAAATATTATGGAGGCAATATGGGTACAACAATAACTACATATTTCCGTTCCGCAAATATCGTAAATCTTAAAAACGTTTTTTTTTTTCAAATTAACGTAGAAATATTGGTGTGAACTTAAATGACGAGATTATAATTCTTAAGACTTCTTAAAGCTAGATGAAAGGTTGAGGGACGCCATGATGTTGCACGAGTAGAGTTAAGCAATTTATGAAATAACCTTCGTACTATTTGATTAATTTTTTAAACCACTATCAATATTTTAATCTAGATCGATCAAGCTCTAAGTAAGGACAAGTCGGACGAACAAAACAATAGTAAACGCCTGGGCCGTCTTTCTAGAAACAGCGTCTCAGCTGAGACGGGGGAAAAGAAAGCACTGTCAATGCCAGCGTACGAGCTGAACGGGACTCAAACATCGACTCATGACGCTCGCGCGTCCCATTCTTTACAGTGCTTTCCTTCACCCAGTCTAAGCTGAGACACTGATTCCACCAAGCCGGCCCTGGTGTATTACCTGCGCATCTATTTATTTTAGAAGGCAGTACTAAGTTTTTTTACATACAAAATAACGAAAAATAATTCACTGGAAAAGAAAGTTGATAATATGGAAAAGTAAACAAAAAAAAGTCGGTAGGCCTTTCCGAGATTTTATACTTGCAGAGCAACCGAGCCGATTAATCGAATGGTTAATTAAAAGGCGGCGATCAATAATGAAGCTATGTTTTATTTTGATTTTCATTATTGACAAGCGTAAGAGAGAACTGAGAGCCTCTGAAACCCTTCACCTGAATCCGAACCACCGCTTCTGTCTCTTTCAGAATCCTGTGGCCAGGCCCCTGCGTGGAATCCCTTGCCCAGCCCTTGCCCAGCTCTTCACCCAGCCCTCTGCCCTGTCCACTACCGAGCGTGCCGCCGAGTCTGCCTAGTCTGCCCTGTCGAGTCTGCCCTGTCCACTACCGAGCGTGCCGCCGAGTGTGCACAATTTTTTGAAATCTTTTTATTCGATTTAAATAAATTATGAACTATCAAACGTTATGAACAATTCATTTGCATGCTTTATTGATTTCTAAAGTGTCCAAATGTGGTAAAATGGCTGCATTTATTAGATTTTAGTATCAGAAAGAAAACTGCTTGAGGAAAAAGGGCAAGGAACTTGCTTGGTTCTCTGCACTCTTTTTGTGACACTGGTTAGAACACTGACTGAAAAATGGCATCCAATAATGTCATAGACAACGGATGCAAAAAATAGCCACTGTATTAAACTGGATGCCAATATGGGAACAGCCAATGTTGGAAGAGCCAGTGTGTAAGGCGCTGGATGCCAATGTTGGTTCAGCCAACGGTGAAACCTCTATGCCAATATTGGATAAAAAAGCGCAAACCACGTTGGTCCAACGTGGGCTAGAACGTTGGCAAACCAGTGGTCCAACATTGGCACCAATGTTGGACCACCATTGGATCGGGTGGCGTTTTCGAAAATGCCAACGTCAGACCAATATTGGAACCATTTTTTGCCAACATTGGTCCAACGGGGGTCCAACAGTGGTGTGCTGCCTGGGATAGCATCAAAGGCTAGGTAAGTCCGTAAATGAAACGTCCGTGGACATCCCAAAACACTAACTTACATTAGGTGGTTCTCTCGAATGTCGAACATGGGGTAGGAAAAAATCAGGACATAGGAGAGGCCAAAAGTACCAAGATCAAAATATTTCGGTAATCTCAGTTTAATTTATCAATCTGACAAATCACAAAGGCGCTGCTGGCAGATGGCACAATAAGCGACTGTAAAACGCAGTTCATAAAATAATGTTGTCACTTGAGTTGGTCACGCTGGCCAAAAAAGTGGTCCTGATGCACAACCATCTCGGGGACCAGTTGGTCGAGGGATGAACAGCCTGCATGTTGGGACAGATTGTCAGTCTTCGTTCACCACACACTGACTATAGTGTCGCGTGTAATCCAGGCTTGCAAACAATATACCCGATTTGAAAATACGCGTGTGTAGATGTTCATAAAAAAAAAACGCGACCACAGCTTTCTTTATTGTCGGCGGTAACGCGTTAGAAATAACGGCGTTGCCGGCAACATGTGAATTTTCTGGTAACTCTGTAACGTACTCGTTACATGTTCAAAACAGTAATCGGGTAACGTACTTACGTTATTTATTTCGGGTAACGCGTAACGCAGTTACGTTACTCGTTTCCTATTTTCCCAAGACAAAAAAAAATACTGAAATTTGCTTTTCTAGACGCCAAGTAATATAATATTTTGGGGTTTTTGCGTTCTTATTTGCATTTTTTTTCTCACGCAAGTGTTTAGGGGAAGAATAAAATAAAGAAGGTGATTATGTTCAGTCTCTGCATGAACATAACGTTTCTTTAAATATGGCGCTTATTCATACACGTAAACTCCTAGCTTAAAACATGATAATTTATAATTTAAAAAGTAACAGAAAAGTAATGCGCGTTACTTTATTTTGAGAAAATTGTAACGCGCTCCTTTTATTTTGAGGTAAAGTAGGTCGGTAACGCGTTCATTTTATCTCCAAGTAAGGAGTAACGTATTTAGCTACTTTTTTCCGGCAACGCCTACAACACTGGCCAAGGTGGTATGCCTCTGCGGTGCACTGGGAACACACGAACCCGAAAGCAAACCGTTATCCCCCGAAAGTCAAGTCGCACAGAATTCGAAACTTCGGCGTTCTCGTTTGCGACGCACATATGCTGGCGTTATTATTACGTAGATTTTATATCTCTTTCAGGTGTTCCCAGACCCAGGAATTAGAGCCGGCGCGACCGCCAGCTGCATATTTCGCTGCATACACCCCACATAAACAACATTATCTCTAAAGAAGCCCGGAAATCCAAACAAATAAAAATAAAGAACCAGAGAAACCTGGATGTAAACAGAATCCAAGAACTACAGATTGCAACGGAGGTTCTTGCACATACGCCGAAACATTCATCGGTTGTCTTTTGCCGTTAGTCTCGCACTCCTCGAAGATAAAGCAACTATTATTTTTTTGTGAAAAACAAAACTTCCTATAGGCAGCAGGATAATGTTTGGCCATTGATTAAGTACAGGCATGCTAGGAGGATATAGAAGCAAGATATACTTGTGATGGCTAATAGGGCGGAATCATGCGTCCGGTTATCAAGCGCGTCATAGCCTGAATATTTTGTTGTGTGTGTGCACGTGTGTGTGTTAAGATAAATATTTTAATTGACATTGATCACAAAAGATTGTGCATATGCCGCCTTGTTCCTAGATTACCAGACTACTCAACTTGAGTGCCTGGTCAGTCGTTGTTCGAGAGAGGTTTTCAATCTCTCCTAGAGTAAGCTACTGCCCGCAGTCACACAAACCTCAAATAACCATAAGCTCCAAGACGGCTTACGAACATGTGCTGACTGGGCAGAAATACGCACGCACGTATCAACATGACTGGCTATTGGGCTGGCTAATTTGGGAATCACTGTGGGCTGTGCCTGGGTTAGACCGGCGCGTAAGTTCACTTGAGGCAAGAGCTAATGTTCCTCATAAATATTTTTTGGCCTGCAGGGCCTTATACATTACCTTAAGCTGAGAATAAATTACAACACGAAATATTCGAGTTAAAAATTGGACTGAGAAGAACGGTATAGTTCTATCTGCTTTAATATTCGGCGACCAAACAATCAAATCGTTCTAGCTCTGTCTCCATGTGCGGTTCATTCCCTTATTTTACGGGGCTCGTTAAAGTTCATTGTGTTGAACTCCTTTAAAGAATTGGCAGACCTGTGACCACCGAGAGGGACGTGCGGAGCGGCGATATCTCGAACCGATTGGCCTATTTTTCGAACGACTTTGTTCTGAAAGCCTTTAAGAGGCCCATAACAAGCAATTCTGCCCCCCCCCCCCCCGACACACACACCTCACACACACACACACTAAATGAGGCAATTTGCTACACCGTTCACGCTGAAAAGTCGCATGCTGTAATTCTCAATGTTTTCATTTCGCGCTACAAAGCCTGTAATTAAAAATGTTCTAGACAATGACAAGTTAAGAGACGCAGTGTGTGGTGAGTCTCGAGCACATTGTTAACGCCACCTGCTCAGTGATATCGCTCACCGTTGGCCAATAAGAACGAATACAAATGAATCAAGTAGCAAGAAAGTTTAAGCTACCGTGACCAAAGTGGAGTGAGGTGCCCCGTACCAGCCGAGTTGGTCGAATTTATCCTTCGCTACTGATTCATTACGGAAAAAAAATGCTCCCGACTTTTATTACGCAGTTCATATATCGGGCACCCTACGCTATATATCAGGAAATATGAACGGCCACACAATATAGATAGCGCTTCATTATTCAGAAACTCCTCGTGGATGCTTGCAGAGGACAAGATATGAGATCGCTGAACTACTCTAAGCCTATATGTAGTTTTGTATGCTACTTTCTTAGGCTATCAGAAAGGACAAGATATGATATCGCTTAACTACTCTAAGCCTATTTGTAGTTTTGTATGCTACCTTTCTTAGGCTATCAGAAACTTCTGAAAGCATCTTCTGATATAGTGAGTAGGGCTGGGCAAATGATCGATTAACCTACCGATTAAACAATCCACGCTTTAATCGCAATTATTTTTTAACCGGTTAATCGGTTAAATTTTGACTGACGAAGAGAAAGTAAGAATAAACGCTTTCACCACGCAGGCGTGGACGAGTACACCTGTATGAAGGGCAAACTTGAGGTGACATTTTCACCTAAAGTAAACTGGTGTGGAGAGATGTGTAGCTCCAAACAAGTGCAAAAGGTTATACGTTCCCGGCCACTTCAACGTCGTATGAGTGTCGTTCAGCGCAGAAGGGATCATTGTGAACCACCGAAGGAGCTCGTTCTTGCCGCGAGACATCAACGAACCTTTTTTGCCTTTCTAGGTGAAGTAATAATCTGATTCTAAGTGTCTTTTGACTCTTTTCACATACAGGTCGAGGTTTATTTATAATCGAAATTGTATATTGCGGCGTTTATCGGATAATCACCAAAGGCAAAAGGTGTAATTTTGATTTTTTAATATTATGCACGGAAATGAACGAGAACGATTAATCGATTAATTAATCGATTGAAGGGTGGCTATTAATCGGGTCAAATTTTTCATCGACACACAAACCCAGTAGTGAGTGAAGTAAGAAGTCCGAACATAGCAAACCACACCATGCGTTTTTTTAAAAATGTCAGCGACTACACCCTAAAAAAATGAAGTGCTACTTTCTCCCTCAAAGGAGAAAAGAAATGTCCAATAACGCATTCCACAAAGGGACTACGATTTTCTCATTGCAAAAGGAGAGGATTTGATTCTGCCACGGTGGATAAAGCCTCGCACCTACTTTTCCCATGAACGGAGGGAAACATCCTCCCCTAAACCAACATGGCGGCACGTAAGTGCGAACCGGGTCAAAAGGCTTAGCCAGCTGCACGGCTCTTTCCCCGTAGTAAGAACGAACGGCGTATACACCTTTCCGGCGTCTTTTAGGCCCACAAGAGACTCTGAAGAGCAGTCTTCAAATACCGGCCTCGTACCTCATACAGGAAACACGACATTGTTCGCATAGGGCGATTCGGCGCTTAGGGCCACGTAGTCTGATCGATGTGGCTTCCACCAAATGGTTTTAAACAAAACAAAAAAGTCCAAATTTCGCCGCTTGTATATGCCTGGCCATTCAAGCTCTAAATAGACAGACAAACGGGAGTATACAATACAATGTACTGACACATACAAACAGAACACACACACAAGAGCAACAAAAGAGACAAACCAATAACGACCCACTCTTTGAATACCAAGTTCACCCGCTCGCTATGTATGACAGTATTTTCTATATTTTTATTATTCCACTTGAACGGCTATCAGCACATTTGTGTAATACACACGTAAAGGATGACGTAATATTAATAGTACATACTATTTCCATGCATTTTTCTGAACGAATAGTCCATATCTCTTAATATAACGTCTTTAGAAGAGCCATAATACGCCAGTTAAGTAATATCTAATGAAAACATTTTTAATATTGATTTTATGAATCATTAGAAAATATAATATTTACGTTGTATTCCCCCTAGATGTTATACAAATTAGTAGATATTAGTGAATTATTGAACTACCACGACGATTATTCTTTCATCTAACATCCGCCGAGCCACGAAACAGTCGGGGAAGACGGCCTTTATGTAACTGCTATACGATCTCATTATCAAAATATGTTCGATTTAAAACAAAACTAAAGCGCACTTCCCGAGAAGGGTAATGGACTACGAATATACCACAAGAGGAGAGATCATTCACACATTTTAGTTATGTGTGTAAAAGAACTATACATTTCTATTGAGCCACTAAAAAACCGCGAACGCTAAATTGTGGATTATCTGAACATTCCTTTTTTATTGTGACGAATTTGGGTTGTGGGCATTTCCACAGCTTATGTAAGTCTTCTCTACTCCCTTTTTAAATTTCTTAATATTAACAAAATACTATCGATTTAGACATTGGGGCAATTCATAAGTTTATAACTTTTCTCTAAACTGAAATTAATCAGTCTTTATACAAGCCAGACTAGGTTCCGCTAGGCACAAGCCAAGATACGCAGCACAGGCGACGAGACACAGCCCAACACACCAAACCGGTGAAGCGAAACCAGCCAAACCTAGCTTCCCGTAAGCTCCGTGGCCCCGCCACGTCGCGGCGATCGCCCAGTGTTTTTAGATGTTTTTCTATTGCTGCTAAAATGTTTTGCAGGTTATTGTTTGCAAAAAAATGAAGGGAACAGCACTGAGTTGTTTCAGGTTTTACTGGCCATATGAAAAGCGTTTATCTAGTATGTTATTCAACAGAAAGACGTAGAACCGAACCGCTCTTTTCCTTGGTCTTTGGCAAGCGCTGGCTAACTTTCGTTAAATAGCCGCGCCGGGCTGGTGACTCGGCGAAAGGTTCCCCCAAGCTCTATATTATTACGATCTAAATTCAACGCCCCAATCTAATGCCTCCAAGTATGTAAAAAGAAATTAAGCACTCAAGTTGTGGTCCCTGCCGTCACCAGTTTGACCACGGTTGTGGCCGCGAACATGCAGGAGGAAGTTCTTGCCTATGTCAAGCACTCAGTCACGTTAAATGAAGGAGAGCGAGCAACTTCCTTTCCTTCCTGTTGGCGACAGGAAGGAAAGTCGGTTTACCCTACACCTCCTCTCTCTTTTTTTTATAGTGCATAGTCAATTACGGTTGGTGCTCGCGTCGTGCAGTGGTGGACAACATTCAAGAGGAAATTGGAGCAACGAGCAGACGTCTTGCTCAAGGACGACATCAAGTTCTGCGTGGTATACGGCAGGCAGCAATCAAAGTTCAACGCTTTATGCATTGCAGTCCTGTCGCTTATTGTCTTAACCTGTTAGAGAGGTGTTTGAAGAAAGCAATTACCCATTAGTGCAAGATTTCGGTCCACCTCTTGCCTCAGAATCGCCAGCATTCGCCTCACTCCGGCTTCACCCTGAAAACGTAAAGAAGTCTCGTTATAGACACACATGTGTGGACTCGGAATAAATTGCCACCATTGTCCGCATCTCTCGTGTCGCGATTTTGTTATTCGACGACCGCAGGCAGAAGAAGAGGCTCTTCCACGCTAAAGTTAAAGACGGTAACTATACCAAAGACACAAGCATCGTAGAGATTATCACCATACGCGTGGTGAAGAGTTGCGAGACGAGCTGCTGCAGGAACCGCCACGAATGACATCACTCACCTTTTAGGGTTGATGTCGTTGGTGGCTCTGTAAACCCCAGTCACAATCCACAAGCATCAAACAAAACACATGGTGTTCCCGGTGGACATAGCCAAAAAAGATATGTGCAGACACGCTTCGAAGCCTCAACGAAGCAGATTCGCTCTTGTGATGGTACGTGGTCTCGTGTGTTTACGGTGTTATTAGAAGAACGGAAGACACAGGATGCGTCGGGGAATATTTCATTTGGTGGCGATATAAACATCAGAAAAGAAAAAAAAAAACAAATATTTACACCGCGGCTATTTACAGAACGTTATTGTACGAATTGTCTCTCTCACAGTTTTTTTCCTTGTCACATAGATGGGTACTGCCGAAGAGGGAGGGTGGAGGGCTCGTCGTTGATGAGCTCGGCAGCAGTTGTTGCTAGCCTGGAGTGTCTGGTTCCCGGAGATATTGGAGCACCCGGTCGCTGCAGTGGACTTCAGCGCCTCTCGCAGTCCAGTCGGCCTCAGGCAGGCCGGCGCCTTGACCACGAGAGGAGGCAGGGACAGAGTCGGGCCTCAGACGCCTGGTCACGTCGACGGAGGTCCGAACAGCTGTCTCGCAGCTTCGCCTCCCGAGACCGAGCTCTGCTCGCGCTCCGCTCAAGCTCTTTTTCAAAAAACCGCGCCATTCCTCGCGCATCTTTTTTTCTTTCTTGTCTTCGCGGTGGATCACCCATCACACTCTATATACGTGTTTGCTTCGAACATGTCTGTATGCCGTTTTTGCATAATACATTTACTTATTACAAAACTCAAGGCAGCAAAGTTTTAACAAATATGATCTGGTTGGGGGAGTAGGGAAAGATTTGATGCTGCTTAGATTACCTGATGTTAATGGGTATACTGTGCATGAGGTCAAACATTGAATCAGGATAGGAAAGTCGTTGAAGAACGTGCGCGGACTGAAACTGGGAGCATATAGGAACACACCAAATAAGGAGGTACCGGGGGACATGGCTTGGTCGTCCTGTGAGAGGAGAGGGGAAATTACTTAACTGGAAATTGAGCAAAGTTTGAGATAAATGAAGGGTATGCGGAAGGCTTGTTAAATAAACGAGCAATTATACCGAAATAGTTTAAACAAAAAACGAACGAAGTGAACCCGAAGTCTTTTCTTAAAACACCTCTGCTTCATTTGCGGGGGTTGTGGTTACGTCAAAACGACAAGCTCGGATTGGCTGTGATGGAAGGATAGTGGGTAGATTTTAAAGCAAGCTGCCTCGAGGTTTACCCAATATCCTTCCAATCGAGCGTGATCGGCGTTCTGACATCACTGGAACCCCTGCAAAAGTAACAGAAGAGCCAGCGCTCCTCATAATCACAAAAGTGTGTTAAACTATTCACGGTCAAGGACTAAAGAAGCGTGATGATAAACAGAACTGATCGAACGCAATATTTGCGAAAAATGTAATTTATAAAAACAATTTGATGGGATAGCTGTGTTTATAGGTCAGGTAACGCCCGCTAACGCCCGATACAGAGACTGATACATGGCATATCCAGTACCAGAGTGCCGAACCGGAACCGGAACCGACACCAAACTGGAAACTGGAACTGAACCGTTATTTTAGCCGAACGGGAACTGAACCTAAGCGAAACCTTCCCCGCCATTTTCGAACTGGACCTAAACTCAACCGGAAAAAATATAACGGCAACCGGTCTAAAGCGGTACACGGCATTTCTTTTGTAACAAAATGAATGTTTGTAAAATCAAAATTGTCAGCTGTATTGCTATGTAGGGATCAAATTGGCATACACCGAATTGCAATATATAAACAATTGTGGGTTTTCCTGGCGCTTTTTATTGGAACTATGATTCGTCGTTGGGTCCCGTGACGTAGTCAAGTGAGTCAAAGTCGACTTACATTGATAACGTCACTTGGTTTATTAGCATTATTTTTGACGTTGTGACGTCAAATGGCATCACGACTTAGCACGAGTCACGTGACAATGTGACGTACTCGATCGCCATCAGCCCGAGTTGAGTGCTCATGTTCATCACAATCAGCATCGTCAAACATTCGAATAATAGCTCGTGTTCAATCAAAGATGAGAAAAGTCGAACTCTAACAATGTCTAAAGCTCAACACATGCTTTATCTTTTTCCAACCCCATCGCATGACTATGACATGCGTATATTACGCGTATATGTCACGGATAAATCAGAAATATTATCTGCTGCATTGCGGAAGAATAATTAGAAAAAGTCATCGCTTCTTGACAAATGATTAAACACAGGTGCAAGAAAACAACATTACATTTTTCTAGCATTCCACACGCACGGATAATATAGTAGGGAAAATCAACACGCCAGTCTCACTTGCTTTTTTCATTAACCGAGTTATCAGGCATAAATATATTTTTGCACTCATAACACTGACTCTGCATACTTAGGACTATGGTTCTGAACTGCCGTGCTGCACTCACAGACGGAACCTCGTTTCGCTGATCACCAGTGAACTTAGTGCATTCGATCTTTTTTATCACAATTTTCGCCTCGGCTCCTTCTCCCCACCTCCTTGGCGGCTCCGCATGTAAGTGTCGGACGGATCCCGAGTTGGCGGGTCCAAACCCCGGCCAAAATGCCCGTATTGTGACGGAGGGCCCATTCCGGAGGAGACATGGTGTAACCGAGATTGTGATTGCATTACCGTCCAGAGGGTCGAAATTCATCCTCAGTTTTCCATGGTGCGTGCGAGAGATTCCACGTTTCCTTACCAGCAACCCTCTTCCCCCTTACCCCTCCCTCCAACCTTGAATTTATATGCACCAATATTCCAAAAGCCGGGAATCATAATGATCAAAAAAACTGCGCCGATTTGACATAACAAAATAATCGATTAAATCAAACGTTTCGTCTCCCATGCGGGAGACATCATCAGTGAAACCTTCAAGCAGGAATGAGGGAAATAAACTTCAACAGTCCTATTTAAGCAAGTCCGCGTACAGATCGGGGAGGGGCCGCGGTTGGAGTTGGAAGCCGATGAGTCACTTCGGATGAACCATGATTCCACGAACCTGCGTGGACCCCACCTTTGTTCACGCGTCAGAGTGGACGCATTCTCAAAGTCGAAACTGTGACCCGTATTCCAACAATGGTCTACGAGTTCCGTCTTCGCTCTTGTAGCGTGCGTGGCCTTCGCCACGTCCCTTTTGTGTTCTTTTAGGCGGGTGCAGCGTCTCCGGCCCTGTCACTCCAATGTAAGATGCGTCACGGTCTAGACAGTTCAGTTTATACACAACACCGCACTGAAACTCTGGGGGGGGGGGGGGTAATCTTTAGGTTTAGAAATGAGGTCACGTAGTTCACGATGGGGTTTGAAAGCTGTGCGGATATTCAAAGGGGCGAGGGCCCTGCGAATAGACTCGGGAACACCTTTCAAATAGGGCATCGTTACTTGCCCTGTCCTAAGTCTTCCATTATCCTTACTTCTTCTTTGTCCCATCTGCTTGCGCGTGTTACCAATAAAACGTTTCGGATAATTCCGCTTCATCAACAGGTCAACAATAACAGCATCCTCAGATGCGCGCAATTGAGGATTAGAAGAAATGCGTTCTGACCGATGTAGCAGGGTTTTTACGACAGCACTTTTATATTCGACGGTATGATGTGAGTTGAAGTTTAAGAGGTTGCCTGTATCGCAAACTTTGCGGTACACAGTTGTATCTAAGCGGCCAGTAATATTTCGGAGCACATTAACAACCAGAAAAGGCAGCGCACAATTCTGTTCAACTTCATGTGTGAATTAAATTGATGATTCAACGCTGTTTAAAGCTAAATGAAAGTCAGCCACATGGTCCTTGTTTAAAAAGTGACTCATCGGCTTGCAACTCCAACCGCGGCCCCTCCCCGATGTGTACGCGGACTTGCTTAAATAGGACTATTGAAGTTTATTTCCCTCATTCCTGCTTGAAGGTTTCACTGATGATGTTTCCCGCATGGGAGACGAAACGTTTGATTGAAATGTTTATTTTGTTATGTCAGGTCGGCGCAGTTTTTTTTTATCTTCAATTTATATGGCTCCATCTCCCGTTTATTCTCTAACCCCTTCGCCTGTTGAACGGACACAGCCACACGTTCGCCTGTTTTTTTGCGCACCTTATCCTTTGGTTTACCTCACAGAAGCGCGCACGTGCTTTTGTTTCGCCCCGACCTCAACCAATGACGGCCAGCGCTTGCCAGTCTCGATTTTGCGTATTCTTGAACATACATTACGTTTTCATTTGGTAGGCGTGCCCCTTTTGGCCTTTAACGCGTCAGGGACGCTTTTGGAACACTTGCTCTCTATATAGTCACATGCGCGTACGAAAACCGAGGCGGGGCCTATTATGTTCGCGGTTCTGTCTTTCTTATCCCTTCGTCGGCGTTGTTATCGAATAATTCCGCAATGTACCCTGCTACGGAGAACTTTCTTGAGCTGGCAGTGACCGTACACGAGGAAAAAACAGTAGAACTCGGGAGACGCGCATCGTGACCGCGCCGGGACTTCAAAGCAATCCCCGAGCGGCCCTTGAAAACACCATCTAGATGACAAGGCCGTAGAACTAAATTTTGTTTACGTAACGCAGAAAGACGAGCCCGGGGACCGATATCGGACACGGTAATGCGTCAGCGTCCATCCGGAATTCGTGTCATTTTATGAGGCAACACGCGTAACAGCAGAACGATTGACGCAGCACACGTGGGTTCATGCCCTATAACCTATCGTAGGTTACCTGACCATAGACCCTTTTTAAAATGTCCTCAGCATCGCCTGCCCGTCCTTGCTTGAGCACATACTTTGAGCATGTGTTGGACACGAGTGTTCTCTCATGTCCAAGCAATGGCGATCACCAACGCAGCTTTGTGTACTTTTGAAAAGGGTCTGTTCAAGCACTGCCTTGTGAGCAGGAGGCGCTCTCATTGGTATGCAACAAGCAGCCGGTGCGATTGCTATGCGACAGGCCCTTGCATAGTGAAAGACTTCAATGGTATCATTGTGGCCTTAGAAACCTGTGGCCTTGCATCAACAAAAAATGAAGGTTTCCAGCCCTCTGGCTACATACCGAATACGTCCCGGCAAATTTCAACTAGGATCTTGTCAACAGACCGGGAAGATGGTTCAGCCTTTATGCTTGAACTCGTGTCTTATTACGATCACTTTTTCTTCTATTTCTCGCTCTTTGAACATATAGGTTTATGAGGTCTTTTTCTGATAATGTTGCTGAAGCGATATCGTGGATGTCTTACGTTGTACGCCAACCCCCAAATGGTGGGACGTCCAACGAACACAGCCTTGGCTCCGAGTGCCAGGGCCTTGATCACATCCGTGCCATGACGGACGCCGCCGTCTATGTAAACTTCGACGCGTCCGCGGACTGCACTCACGATCTCTGGGAGGACCTCGATCTGCAGACAGGTTGAAACAGGACATTTTTCTGGAAACTTTGCTTACCTTTAATATGAATTTCAAGGCAGAACTGAAAGCTGGAATGAATTGCAGTTTCTCTGATTCGCTGTAGATTTTTCAGGCAGGTGTGCATGAGCGCCACCATGACCGACCTTCAGTTTTTTTCTTTCCTCTTATTCCGTTAGCCGGCGCCATTTCAAGGCTGCCAAATTCTAAAATATCACCCACCTATTTTCTTCTCCTGTTTGCTTCACTTCATTATCGCCGCAGCAAAAAAAGGTTATCGCCACTTTAAATGCTACTGAGTCCTTCTCCCCAGTATAGGCCTTTGTGGAAGCTCGTCAACCCCTGCTTCTGTGGCTCGACATCTTGTTAGGACAATATATGGTCGACAATGCCAGCTCAATCTGGCGCGTACTTAAAGCGTCTATATAGGAAATCTTAAATCTTTTTTCGAAAGTATTTATTTTAAAAGAATCCGGAAAGGAACACTAATGCGCTTTGTGCAGGTTTGTGCAGGAAAATTACACATATGGCTCCAAATAGAAACATGCTGCGCGTCATTGAAAGCGCCTAATTCAGTAAATTTCAGAAGGTTTTGATGCACGTGGGAAGCGAGGCGTGCACCGAAATTCTCACTCGTGCCTTCAGCAACGGGCACAAGGCTAGTGGTGTTAAACCGGAGAGATTTCTACTATAAGACGTTGGATAGTGCTAAGCCGCGCTCCATGCCCGGCGCGATAAAGCGCACTGAGACGTTCGAGGCTTGTCCCGGAAGTCCAGTGTATGCTGGGATTTAATTTATTGTGCATTTATTCAATGATTTAATTCGCAGTTTCTTGCAGTTTTACGTGGGCTTTAATAATACCTTTCAGCTTTTAATCTTGAGGCGTTTGAATGTGGAACATGCACACTTGATCAACTGGAATCTCCAAATTCTCGCAAATCATTTGGCTTTCCAGAAGACTTCTCGAGACCGCATCAGCTGTTCTTGCGCAACAAGTGCGCTCTCCTGAGATAACGAGAGCACATCTAGCGCCTTGCAGACTGTTTGTGCAAACGCTTGAAAGAGTTGGAAAGAGTCTCAAGCGCTCAATTCCTGGACAAGCCGATTACATCCAGTGGCTTCATATCTGTTTGCTCAATGCGCCATCCAGCATCCTAGTGAAGATTAGTGCGAAGACGCGGATGATAATCGTATAGTATCCGTGTTTAGGCACCGCTAGCCTTGAGCCTGTTGGGCGAGTGGTAACAAGTTGGCGCACCCAGTCGCTTCCCACGTGCGTCGAAACTTTAGAAAATTGGCTGAAGTGAGGGTGTTCAGTGACCCTCAGCAAGCGCTTATATGGAACTATAGTGGAGATGTCCGCTACATAAAACTATTTATTACATTTGACTACACAAGGTACAGCAATACATGAGCGCGTTGGCCCTGGTGCGGGCGTGTCTCTCCGATCCCGAAAGTGTAACCCGAAACTGTTTACTCAAACGCCCGCGCCCTCCGGCGGCATACCTCAGCAGGCTATAGTTGCCAGACGCCGGAGGCGAAACCGAAACTAGACATGCGATGTGCAGACTACTACCCCTTCCAGAAATGTTGAAAAATTTAATATAATGCATGCACAAAGAGTTATGGCACAAATCGTATCGGGTTGACGAACCCTTCGTCCACCACGCGTCGTCGGAGAGTCTGCAGAATCTCTTGTCGGCGAACTAGTTGGAGTGGTGATTGATTGCTCGAGTGTGAGCCGGCTTTAGTCGATCCACCAAAACCACTTCTGATCGTCCGCGCACTTCGATTGTGTAGTGTTTCGCGCCACGACGAAGGACTTTAAACGGGCAGTCGTACGGCGACTGGAAGTCATCGCAGCATCGCAGCAGGAATATATGGGTACAAGTGTCAAGTTCCTTAAACAGGTACACGGTAGGACTTTGTTTAGCACGGGTCGCTGTCGGACGGAGGCTGTCCATGATTGTCCGTAAGCGTGACACCTACTGGATGGGATCTGGAAGCTGCTCGTTCACGTTGGCTGAAACGAATTGGCCTGGAAGCCGCAGAGTAGTGCCGTAGAGCAACTCAGCGCTGGTGCACTGCAGGTCACTCTTGAGTGTTGTGCACATGCCCAGGAGGACGAGTGGCAGCACTTCGGTCCAGCGTGAGGGCTCACCGTAAGCGGTGATTCACGCCTTCAGGTACCGGTGCATCCGCTCTACCAGGCCGTCAGCTGCGGGATGATAGGCGGTGGTGCGAATGCGATGTGTTCCCAAGAGCGTTAGAAACTCTCTGAAGAGGGCAGATTCGAACTGGCGACCACGATCGGTTGTGACCTTAGAAGGTGTACCGAAGCGCGCAATCCACGTCTGCAGAAACGCCTTAGCGACGGTTTCCGCGGACATGTCTCGCAGGGGGATAGCCTCCGGCCAGCGGGTGAAGCGATCCACACAAGTGAGTATGTAGGAGCAGTCTTGTAGAGGGTAGCAGAGGTCCCACAATATCAATGTGAACCTCGCTGAACCGGGCATCGGGCGGCAGGAACGGAGAGAGTGGAGAAACAGTGTGACGCTGCACTTCAGAGCGTTGACACTGGGTGCATGTGCGAGCCCAATCTCGAATGTCCGTGTTCATGCCCGGCCACACATATCGGGCTTTCACCAATGCTTGTGTGGCGCGGATTCCGGGATGGGAGAGGTTATGCAGAGAGTCGAACACTGGGCGTCGAAAGGACTTCGGCACGAACGGGCGCGCGGTGCCAGTGGAAATGTCGCATGTGAGGAGCTGAGTGCATGTCGGCAGGGGCACGTCTTGAAAATTTAGCGTGGCTGAAGAAGCCCGTAAATCTCTGAGCTCTTCATCTTCTCTCTGTAGCGTTGCCATCTTGTCAAAATCAATGAGAGTAGCGGACGTAAGGCTGCCAACATCGGCACGTGAGAGAGTGTCAGCTGCGGTGTTCTCAGTCCCCTTTACATGGCGGATGTCGGTGCAGAACTCCGATATGAACGCCAGATGTCGAACTTCTCTTGGGAGAGCCCATCCGTTTTGGTGGTGAAGGCGTGGATCAGGGGCTTGTGATCTGTCATGATGTGAAATGACCGTCCCTCTAAGAAGTGGCGGAAGTACTTGACTGGCATGTAGACTGCCAGCAGCTCGCGTCCGTAGGTGCTGTAGCGAGCTTCCGCAGGTGACAGGGACTTCGAGAAAAATGCCAGAGGCTGCCAAGTCTCACCAACAAACTGCTGCAACACCGCGCCAACGCCGCCATCAGATGCGTCCACCATGAGGCGTGTAGCTGCATCTGGTTGAAGATGGGCGAGGAGCGCAGCTGCCGCCAGGTCTTCCTTGATCTGGACGAACGAGGCCTGGGCCTGGTCTGTCCACTCCAACGGAGCGGTGTTTGGTCCCGGGGATGACAGGATATTGTTCAGAGGCTGCAATGTGCGTGCGCAACCTGGGAGGAATCTCCGGTGGAAGTTAATCAATTCCAGAAATTGCCGAAGTTTTCGTTTGTTGCCTGGCTGAGGGTAATCCTAAATGTCTGCACCTTATCGCCTTGCGGGCGAAGACCGTTGGAGTTGATGCGATGTCCCAGAAAATTAATTTCACTAGCACCAAACTGACACTTCTCTGGGTTGATGAGCACACCATATTCTTCGAGGCGAGTGAAGAGTTGGTTGCAGGTGTTTTGCATGTTCTTCGGCGGAAGTGCTGACGACGAGAATGTCATCGACATACGCGAAGCAGAAATCCAGGCCTCGTGTTATCTCGTCGATAAACCTCTGGAAAGTTTGCGACGCGTTCCGAAGTCCGAAGGGCGTCTGGGTGTACTCAAACAACCCAAACGGCGTAGTGATGGCCGTTTTTGAAATGTCAGCTTCTTCTACTGGTATTTGGTGGTAGGTTTTGATAAGGTCCACCTTAGAGAACACCTAGCTCCGTGAAGAGTGGCTACGAAGTCGTGCGGGTGGGGCACAGAATAGCGGTCTGGTTGGGTCACATGCTTGAGGGAGCGGTACTCACCGCAAGGACGCCAATCTCCAGGGGTGGACTTGAGGACCATATGCAGTGAGGACGACCATGGGCTGGAGGATGGTCGCACAATTCCGAGTTCAAGCATATGCTCGAACTCTCGCCGAGCCACGTTCGGTCGCTCAGGTGGTAGTCGGCGAGGGCGTGCATGAACGGGTGGTCCCGATGTGATGATCTGGTGCGTGATGTTGTGCTTTATTGGGCGAGTTGTGGTCACTGGAGACGTCAGGAAAGAAAACTCACGCAGCAAATCCTCGAAGTTTGACTTGACTTGCGGTCGAAGTAGTGTTGAAGTCACCGCCCCCGTGGCTTCCGCGATGCCGTGCACGGACAGGAGCGTTGTGGCATCTCGTAGCCGGGTGTTGCGCATGTCAACGAGGAGACCGAAGTGGTGGAGGAAATCAGCTCCGAGGATGGCGTGTCTGACGTCAGCAACCAAGAAAACCCAGCGAAAAGTTTGGCGTAGACCGATGTCCATTGTCAGAGATCGCTGGCCGTACGTTGCAATTTTTGTGGCATTCACCGCTTGCAAGTTGTAGGTTGGGCGACTCCACGATCGACACAGGAAGCCGGGATTGCGCTGACCTCGGCACCTGTGTCTACCAGAAAGCGGGTTTTGGATACTTTGTCCACAACATAAAATAGGCGTTGTTGAGAAGGCACTCCTGATACGTGAGACAATTTTTCAGGCTGAATTTGCGTTTGGGATGGCACCAAACGTTCTCTCTTTAAATTAGTTTTGTTATTACGAGAACTGTTCGTTGAAGGTTCCCCCGCTGCTCATCTTGGCTGGCTGGGCAGGTGGAGGATGGAGAAAAGCAGTGCCCCGGGAGGCCAGGGGCACCGGCCGCTTTCAGTGCGTGGCCCGGGTGTTTCCCTGTTGAGCGCAGGGCGGCACCCGCGTGGTGGCGTTGTCGCCAAAGCGGCGCGGGTATCAGCAAACTCCAGCACTCTCAGGCGCGCGCGACGATCCACGAGGGCGAGAAAAGGAGCGAGGGCGTCTCGGCCGTGGCTTTTCCAGGGTTGTGAGTGCCTGCCCGATGCGCTGGACCTCGTCGCGCAGGGCTCTGAATTCCGTGAGGAAACCACGTTCTTTACTTCGTTTGGGGCTGGAAGCGCTTGAACCGAGCTGTCGATGGCAGAGATGCTGGGTGCCGCAACTTCAACTACCCTATCCGCCAGGACAGCGAGATCGTCAAGCGTCGTGTCTCCGGCGCCCGCCAACACCATGCAAACATTAGCTGGTAGGCGCTGCAAAGCAACTGCCGAAGAAGCGAGTCGTCGACCGTCGAAGCTTTCTCCCCGAGCAGCCGGCGCATCCCGCGGAGTAACTGAGACGGTTTTTGGGTCCCCCAGGTCCTCTGCAGTCAGGAGCTGTTGCAGGCGCTTCTGCTCGGAGAGGGTGGTGCGGCGTACGAGCTCGAGTTTCAACCGGTCGAATGGCTGGTCGGCCGGGGGAGAGAGTATGATGTCGCGCACCTCCCCCGCTTCCGTTAGGTTGCAGGCGGCGATTACGTGGTGAAATTTCGTTTGTTGAGGAGGTTATACGTCTCGTCGCAAATCGCGCTTCGACTTGTGCGAACCAGAGGGCTGGAGTCCGCCGGCCAGAAGCACGGAAGTTTGAGAGCGACGGTGGAGACGGTGGGGGAAAGCGGTGCTTGGGCGGCCGCGTCAGCCGCGGAACTGTTGGTGGAAGTCATGTTTGCTCACTGGTGGTTGCTTGGGGTCGTGTGACCGAGGTGTGCTGTCGGAACTCCGGGTTACCAATTATGTAGTGGAGAGTGTCCGGTACATAAAACTATTTATTACACTTGACTATACAAGGTACAGCTGACATGAGCGCTTTGGCCCTGGTGCGGGCGTGTCTTTGAGTAATCTACGCCACGGGGCCATGTGACGTGACATTATTTGACAGCATGTCTTGAAACCATGACGTCACGTGACACACGATTAATCAGTAGTGTCAATACAAAAGTGTCACGAAAGCCCAGAATTTCTTATACTTTGCAATTCGGTTTATGACAATTTGATCACTACATAGAAATGCAGCTGCCAATTTTACTTCTCCAACACTCACTTTGTAATTAAAAAAAAATTACCGTGAACCCTTTTGAACCGGTTACCGTTTTATTTTTTCCGGTTCAGTTCCGGTTCAGTTCCAAGATGGCGGCGAAGATTTCGGTTCGGTTCAGTTCCAGTTAGGCTAAAATAACGGTTCTGTTCCGGTTTTTGGTAGGGTTCGGTTCCGGTTCGACACTCTGGTAGTAGCCATTTTTGGACGTCCTGATCGTGTTTCATCAATTGTGTCCGTACGACCACCCTTGAATTCGGGAACGCAAAAACTCGCCGTAGAAAACGAAGGTGATGAGTCCCCAAGAACGGCATTCGACCATGATTTGATTTCCGTCACAGTTTTTCTTAGAAAAATATAAATAAAATTGATGACCGCTCGAATTTCGCTTTAATCTATCATTGAAATTGTTCATGGTTGCTTGACTAGAGTGGCTGTCAAAACCAGACTTTTTAGATATCAATCTGACATTTGTGGTCATTTTATTACGAAACGGTGCCCAAAACAGCGACGCAAAAATATTTTGATAAAAAACCTTCCTAACAGCGATTCCGGAAACTTTTCAATCTAACCTCGTATGTCCCCCTGGTCGCATAACTCAGCTGCACAAACCGCATGAGTGTAACATTCACGGCTTTTTTAAACGAATCTTTCAAGCTTAAAAATACACTCTGTATATCTCTCTCACGGTCTTTACCGTGGCAAATCTGAAAATAAAAAAGCATTATAAGCTGCGCTCTAATTTCGCATTACACAAAAGAGTAAACGTTTTTCAATTATAGTCTAAACTAGCAGTTTTTTTTCATCGTGTAAAACATCTAGTTTCGTGTAGACATTTTTAAATTACGAACACACAGAATTACCACGGCGATTACTCCGGACTATATTAAAAGGGCTACGCTGCAATTCCTACTCCTTAAAGGTCAACGTAAAGTTCAATCACGAAATGCCTGCCCTACTCTGACAAGCACGACTTTGTCATTTGCCATATACCGACACTTCTCGGGTGCCACCACTCGCAGCGACAAAACGATAAATAATATGACGTTCCAACTCCAGGCTCAAGCTACTGGATGTATTACCTTTACAAATATGAGCACAATACTGCGCGTCTAGATCCTTGCAATAGAAAACAAAAGCAGCCTCATTACATCTCAATCAGGCCTCGTACGTAGGGGACACGAAATATCTCCTTGCCAATTATCGACATTCATTTACAAACTTTGCAGTATTTCCTTCAGTGGAATCGAGTTATAATTATAAAGCAAGACTTTGCGAGATGCAGCGTACGGTTGCTGGGACCCCGTCCAGCTGGCGACCACCATGGTTTGACACGAAGATCGCTGAAACGCCGCGACTGATGGCTTCCTCCGCGTCTTCCGCTGTGAAAGTTAAGAAAAGAGAGATCGGTACACTCATTTATACGAATACAAGCCGTGCATATAAATGTAGATGAAATCTAGAACAGAAGCAGAGGCTTCACTAGAAAAGTGATTTTGGCACATTTCCTGAAATGTTTGTTCAATAAAACTTCTCCTTCTAACGTTTTGCTAAAAAAAACTATTTATAAATATATTTTCTTTATAGTTACTTACGAACACCTTGCTGGATTTCATTACCGAAATAGCGTAGTTTTTTGGTCTAAAATTTTGTTTTGGTGTGTCAGTTGTTAGAGTTCTGTGCTCCCAAAGAACGTTAACGCAGCACCTTGGATTTTCTTTTGGCCAGAGCCTGGCATGCTTTTTTCCTGAGTTGGCAAACAAGTGCCAGGGTTTACCTCGGATTGCTGAGAAGGTAATTGGCCTTTTTGCCGCTTCTTCGGCACTTTGAACATTATGCGGTGAACAGGACAAAAATCACATAAAAGCCAAAGAAATGTCCTTCGGCACTTACTGAAGCTTCGGCAAAAAACTTAATAGGCCAAGCTTTTGCCTCTAGTCACGCTCGACGTTTCTCTGGCAGGCGCCTGTGTAGCCAAATTTGTATTTAGAGAAGCAATGGGTAGACAATGTACAGTTCCTTCATTTTACGCATCATACTGTCCTCTGGCGATTCTAGCAAGCGTCATGCTTATGCGGGAAAATGCCCTCACTCCTAAATAGTGTTTTCTGTGTTCAGTGTCCAGGGGGTGTATCTACATCGAGTTAACAACAACGGTGAAAAGCCATTAAAATACCATCTGTATGAAAAAAACAAAATTCGTCTCGTGCTTTTTTTTTTTTTGACATCGGAGCATTAGTAATAGCAATTCTCAGCTTTAATATTCTCTCGCTATGTGACAAACATCTTAGCTCGGTACGTTCAACCCAGGCGTGCATCACATCACGCTATCCAGCCATGAATTTCATGCGAATGCCGGTCAGTCCTTAACCTGCTTCAGAATATATCAGAAGACCGAGCAGATCTCCATTCGCTTTGTAATACCTCCGGACCCTATATTAAGGATCAATAAAAAAAGTTATGTTGATATAAAAGATTGCATAGATTCTAGAAAATTAATTATTTTGAACGCTCGAATAATTGCGTAATTTAAAAGAATGAGAAGGCTCCGAACTTCCTGCCTACACCAAAACCGAAGAATGCAAGGGCGTTTTAAATTAACACGACAGGTGTAAGGATACTATGCAAGTTCACACCATTAGTGATTCCTTTGAGCACCAACGGTAGACTTGTGATGCTCTTCAACCAGGTGATGTCATCCCAAGACTGCGAGGGGTCGATGTGGGCGTCTCTCACGGACCTCATCGCTTTCACGCTGGCAAATCCGCTTTCCGAACTTCCTCCCAGGTTCCCATATCTGCATTGAAAGCGCGCTGTAGAAACTTTCCGCGTTTGTCGACGGCGTCTTTATTACGAGACCCTGAGTGAGAGCTGACTTTACAAGCGACAAACGGCCTGTAGGCCGAATTCGTCAACATCAATAATATAAAGAAAAATATAACAGCAATTGTCATTCTGTTTTGTCTTGTACTTCAGAACAAGCAGTCAAATATGCTGACACATACAAAAAAAAGAAGAAAACTAAACCAAAAGAAAATATAAAAACGCTTTGGAATTCCACTTGAAAACTGAAGTTGAAACATATATGATATGCTCTTCTTTTAAAATGATACTCTAAAAATACATCAATACGACTCAACCGGTTACTTGAACAAATCTGCCTTCTTACCGGTGGTGATAGTTTAGATTGAATAGAAGGGTAAAATATGCATGAGTCTCTGAACAGACGAGCAGGGCAATGAAAGTACAATGACGATACCCAATCGCAATTCCAGTAGCCATGAACCAATTAAAAAAATAACGTCATGAAAAGTTTTTTTTACAAGTTTTGTAATAAGGGTTAATTCAGTATGTCTTCAGCGTACTTCTGCACGTAAATGTGTGGAAGGTCAAGCTATACACGGTCGACGTAACGCCAAACATTTAACACACGTCCACAGATCGAAAGAAAAGAAAAACATCTTAAACATGGACAATCGTGGCCGATTGCAGCTCCTTGTTTGTCCTTAAAATTACTTTGACAAGACCGCATTATTACGACAGCCACAAATTTCTCGTTCCATACAGTCAAGATTATGACCTTGAGTATTAGCCGTTGTGACCTCCGCCTCTATGGACCATGGGCGAAGTCAGCTCACTCCGATACATCAGAAAGGGGAGGGCAGGGGGTTGCGGGATGGGGGGGGGGGGGGGGGAAGGGCGGAGGGTGACAACCTTTTACCCTTTTACGCGAAGCTCAGCACCTACATAAGAAAAACACGTCATTATTGAGCGAGTAACAAGTCTTTGGGACGACAGGACTAACCACCAGAGCGAGTTCGTCGGACGATAAAGGAGAATATAATTTTCCTAGCACGGAACCTCGACAAAACGGTTTAAAAAACAAGCTGCACGAGTCTGGGAGCTGGGCACAATCACTGACTGACTTTTGGGGCGATGAAGATGCTGTCAATATTTCGTTAACAGTATGCTAGCATATATTGCCTAGCGCATTGTTTGCGAACAAGTACATATTTACCTCACTCCAGCCTCATGTCGTCTGTGTCCTAGTATTGTTCCTGGAACGCGTCACTGACAGGTGTGTTTACCGAGTCCAAAAACGTGGTCCCTTGAATTACGCCTGATGACGTCACAGAACTGTCATGTTTTCGCCGGTCGCGATCCTGGCTGTGTCACAGCAGCGGTGGTATATGTGGCACACACCTGTTCTGCTGCGGGTTCATGTCCAGCTTGACAGTCCACGGAAGCTTATTCAGCCAGGATTTGGGACACCGACGACGACAGCGACACTATCGTTTGGTAGTGCTTTTTGCCAGGACGTCTACGCCCAACCGCCAGGACTGCAACATCCGATCCGGCAGCATGACGCGCCGGCGTCAGTGACGCCATTTCTTGCCATGTTAGGACCACTTTCAATTCATGGGCGGAATAGAACGTTGAACACACCAGCCGGCGACGCGTTCCAGGTACCACGTATTTGTACCAGTGGCGCACCGCAGCTCGGCACACCTGGACCAGGAGCTCGCGCTCCAGAAACCAGTGACCATGGTCTCTATAGAGACCTTTAGAATAGGCCTGAAGGTTTTTGGTCCTCCAAGAATCTTATGGTATCGCACTGGGCGTGCGTAGACGTTTTGAGTATCCGCAGTGCAGCACCCTAAGCTGGTTGCGGGACCGCCTGGGCGCCCTATTTCAACACTCTCTAATTTTTAAACCTGGCCACATTTCACGAGAGAAGACATATAGCCAACAAATTTGATGCTCTTCAGAGCGAAACGTTAGCCGACTTGGTGCTTGTTACCAGTTTTCGGAACGTTTATCTGCCATCACACAAAGTGAAGTTCCTTCTTCCAAAAATGCTAAGCCAGTCCGTGAGAGAGATTTCTGATACTCTATCTAAATCTAAGAAAGTTGTATAAAGGAAAAAAATTGGGGAATAGAAGCCGATATTTTAAACACAGTTTATTGACTAACTGTAGGTGGGCATTGTATGCCGTTATGTAATCACCGCTGCATGATGCGTGTTAAAGATTCCAGGTTAGTTTCCTACGCTGCCTGGCCCGAAAGCCCCTCGCTTCCCTAAAAAACATCACACGGAATTTAAGGGTGATCAATTTATTACCATCTGGGCATCCATATATCTTGAAATATTCTACGTTTAGGGCAATCTGAATAAATAGATATTAAAAAGGTTAAATGTCTTATTTCAAAATGCATGCGCGCCTTCACCACGACATCCTACATTATAGCACCAACTATACCCTATGCAAAGGTAAGGGTTTAGAGTCACCCAATCCCCTCCGACTTGCGTACCGTATATACACCTAATGCCCTCTCGATGACTCCCTTCTAAAGGAAATTGCCTTACGCTCTGACGATAAAGCTCTTTTTAATACCCAGAATTTTCCAGTTGGCTGAAAGTGACTTAAAACCCATAAATAACTTTAAAGGGATGGTGAACCGAAATTTGGATTTCAGAAAAACAATGCAGGAGATGTAGGCGGGACGCTATAATCCCTAGAACACTACTCGTAAGGCGATATCTCGAATGGACGGCCGTATTTTGAGAAAAAGAGGTCGAGATTGAACAAGGCCGACGAGGCGCGTGACGTCAAGATACCTAGTTTCCTCCTCTCTTCGCTTCGCTCCCTCAAGGCGGCGAGGCGGAGAAGACGCGAGGCCGTTCTCTCTCCTTCTAAGAGAAACATGACGTCAACAAACCTGTCAAATGCGACTGCTTTCCTTGAAAAATACGGTCATCCGTTTGAGATATCGCTGTATGAGTGATGTTTTGGTGCTTGTAGCATCCCGTTGCAGGCTTTTTGCAGCGTGTTTTGTGGAATCCAGATTTCGGTTCAGCATCCCTTTAAGTGCACCTTGCGATGCATACTGTGAAATGTGTTCAATTTGTTTCACTCTCCAGCGTTAACTATTTTCGATGAACATGGCCTTGCCTTCTTTTCTCATTTTCAGGACTCTACCTCGAATATTGAAATTGGCTTGCTGTTCGTTACGTCACATTATTTGTTCAATATTCAATGGGAGTTAGTGATTGTTGAAGGAATAGAGAAGTACTTGACTCCAAGCGACTCAATATTTGAATGATAGTGGATGATACCAATGAGTAACAGGGTAATTGTGTAGTGTGTGTGCTTTACAGAGTGGGAAGTTAATCAGCCGCAACAGGCGCCTGGGCTCTTCGCTGTAGATGAGAAATTCGCCTACTGCAGTACAACTGATAGCCTGGTACGATGTTCATCCAGATTGAAGAATGCACAGGTACGGATAAATCCCACAATCCTTGGGTTCCGCAGCGCGAGCGCTTCGCTCTACCGCTGAGTAAAAAAATAATACAAATAATAAATAAAGTTGCTGCGGTTCGACGCACCTGATTCCGTCCGGCAGACTGGAAGGCCCCTTTACTAGGCCAATTTTCTTTCCAAGTACGGGAGAATCCACGGTGACCACCAGTGCCCGGTAGCCAGATAGTTCGGCGCGTCTCACCAGGCTCCTCGTGAGGTCTCGGTCAACGGCGAACTGCACGTGGAACCAGAAGAGGCCGCCTGGCACTTCCCTCTTGACAACCTCCATAGAAGTGCTGCTGAAGGTGCTCAGTACCATTAGGGTCCTCTCTGCGTGGGCCGCTGTAATGTCACAAAATATCTACATTCCTTGTACTCCGCTTCACTTTAAAGAGACACTGAAGTGAAAAAAGATATATTTTTGTTTGATTTCTTCATTTCTTGTACATTTCTCTAATGCACATTTTTTTTGCGCAATATTTACGTTGTTATACGCTATTCAAGAATAATAGCCCTGATCTGTCCCCTGTCACCCCCCTCCCCCCCTGTCTGCCGGTGCTCACAAAACGAAGCACCGTTTCTCGGATCTCCATGGTTCGAGAGATGCGTCCTTTTTTTTTTGCGCACTTTATATTTTATCATGAACTGCTACCAACTGGCCCAACTTTCAATCCTGCTGCGGATCGAAGCCATTGTTTTAAATCCAGGCTCTTTGGCAGTTTCCCAACTTAGCTGTACTAGTAACGATGGGAGTGATCAACGAGAGCAGCTCGTCCAGCTCGTCTATGTTAGTGTGTGAGTCATTCTGAGTTTACCGCGGTGTTTAGATGAAGATCTCGTCAACCGGTGTAGTTTACAGCAAGCAAACCGTTGTAAGTACATGCCTTCGGAAGCGCTGTTGGCGCTGTGCTGGTGCTTGGGTGTCTAGCGTCGGTAGCGGTAGTGATCTAAGTATAACGTCCCACTTTAACTACATGGTGTCTCAGGTGTCTCAAATAGCGGCCAGGCTCTTCAAATCAAGCGCAAAATCGGTTTCTTAGCCTATCGTGCTCCGATTTTGTGCAGCGTTACTCCACAGGTGGGGCAGTTTTTCGTTGCTGGAAGTTAGCGACGCGACCTGCCTGCGCCATCTGTTATCTCCGTGCCAAACGGAGCCCTAAAGTGTGAAGACTGGTGGCTTTGCTGCGTTTTCATAGGAGTTATGACTTCCTCTTTGT
>JAZHYW010008351.1:0-16576 GCA_037355805.1 Ixodes ricinus
TAGTCTACACTCCGTTTCACAATAGCTTGGCGAACTGTGGAGGCTACGGCTCCTGCGACCCAGTAAGAATGTCAGAGCGAGCCACATGGCAGCATGTCACAGGAGCGTTCGTGTCACAGCGCCAAATGCAAGGACCACCCACCAGAACTGGCTGTCGTCTGCTGAGAAACCAAACAACTTCGGATGAACGTCCACTACAGCAACACTTTTATGAGACAACCACACGCTCAATTTGCCCATGAATGTGTGGCGGGTGCTAATGCTAGGGCGATGTTTTGAGCGGAAGTGGTCGATTCACAGCTGCGATTGTTCGAACATCGTTCAGAAGCCGTGTTTTTCTAAGAAAAGTGTTGATCCATATTAAGTGTCGTTAATAAGTGACATAAGTCTTCGTCTTTTTTCCGTGTCGTGTAGAGTTGCGGTCAGAATAATCCGACGGCAACACTACTAAAAGAAGAAAAAAAAAGGCTAGAACTATGTTTTGTCGCAGATGGCGCTGTTGCTGTGGCGATAACGAGGACTCGGCCATGCAGTGTTGTCACGTGCCTGGCTCCGATGCTCTTATTGGGTCGCGGGGGCCGCAGCCTTCACAGTTTGCCAAGTTACCATGAAACGGAGTATAGTGTCTCACCTGTACACGCTATAAAACGAATAAGATGCCAGGTGTAGCCACTCTCGCAGCTGCAGCCTTTATATTATTACTTGCTATGCTGTTTGGAAGAGTACATGAAAAAATCAGTCTACAAAGCCAAATCTAATTTTTTGCACTCTTGCATGTTACGAAAATAAAAGCATCATGCCTGAACACCAACATCTGTCTCTAAATTATTCCTTGCTGAAATAAAAAAGAAATGTACTGTGAACATGAACCAATATAATCTCAAACAGGTTTAAAGGGATACTACAACGAAATTTGGGCGCTTATTTTATGGTCTATTTGTGTTCAAAGGAGCAGTATCACATCGGACACACCAATATCTTGTTAAAAAAGACACGAAAAGGAATTTTAAAACGAACTAAACGATTAGCAAAGAGCACCTGGTGGATGTCGCTAACGCCTCGTTTATAATGCCCGTCTAGGAACTTTGAGAGGTAGTGACGGTTATTGTTTCGCCTCCGGCCACGACGAGAGAAGAGGGGAAGGAGGAACTCTCCTCTTCACGAGAATCTCTTGTGTGTGACCCAGAAGTCGCTATTGTCCCCCTACAAGATTAACCCGTCACTCAAAATTCGTACAAAAGCAGCCGCTTCGGTGGCTGGAGCGACTAGGCCGTCCTCTCGACGTCGGCCTCGCCCTAGCTTTGCTCGTCCCGAGACCATTCGTTGCCCGAGACGACCTACGTCACGATTGCGTCGGACGTCAAGTGCTCTAAGCTGGGCCTTCTCCGAGCGCTTGCCAGAGTGGGCCGTTTATAACGAAAAATACAGCCACCAGGCTCAAAATACAAACGTGCGATTATCATTTACAGATATTGTGGATCATCATCAACATATTTTTGAACACGACGGATATATTTCAAATTTCGTTGAAGTATTTCTTTAAGAATGGGTATGAATCAATAAACAATTACTTCAACCTGCAAGCTTGAAATCCAGTATGCGTGTGCAATAAATACCCTGGCCTTTCGACTATTCCCCGTCGACACTAAAGGCCCGTTCACACTCTTGCGACCGAGTAAGACCGAGAGAGACCAGACCGGTTTTGAAGCCTCTTGCGATCTCTCAGGACCAGCTCCGCTGCAACGCATCCGGTCCTAAAAGTCGCAAAAGGCTTAAAAACCGGTCTGGTCTCTCTCGGTCTTAGTCGGTCGCAAGAGTGTGAACGACGCTTTATTCTCGACGCATAGGGACTTCGTCGATTTCACGGCAGATCAAGCATTGGTCAGGCAACATGCTCATGTTTATAGTTTCGGCTGTGCTATAGGAATAACAAAGGTGAGTTGTGTGTTGCTGAGTCAAAGCAGAAGTCTCAGGTCTAAACGGCTTCTTAAAAAATGCACTAAAAGTGGTTTTGACTTCATAATTACATGACTCGAACATAAACTACTTACTTCACCAAGTCTAAGGATTCACAAATAATTTGTGAACATGTATTCTGCTTTTATCTTTATTCACTTATGGAACTGATTGCGTATATAAAATATGCAATCAGTCTTGCACACCTTCCCATTGCAACAAGGAAGAGGGAGATTTGTTGGCTTTTTTTTTCTCACCGGAAAGCAGGAAAAAAAAGGAACATGTTTCAATGTGCACATTACGTTGAAGTGGGAAAGTTACAGAAACAAATTTTGCATCTTCAAAGTTCATGAAGTAGGCAGATTACTTTGAAGTCATAAGAGGATGAGGTCAGAAACAACTTCAGCTCGCCTTCAGTCAGATTTTCCCTTTACATCCAGGGACGTTTCACCTTCATAAGGTCATCAGTACCAATTGGCATCCATTCAGGACTCCGTACTGATAGATGTACAAGCTTGGCCTCGAGGTCGCAGTGCCCTCCTTTCATGTGCTTGCAGTGCGACCCCCTCGTGCACTTGGTCCCAGATGGTGAAGCTGGTGCTGGACAGGATGTCGTCCCTGTAAAAGAGTCGTCCCAGTAGTCAAACGATCCGATTACACCCTTGAGCAGCGTATTTGTCCTCCCATGCCATTACCAACTGAAAATCAGTGAAAGCCTGTTTTTAAGCAACAGAATGCATAAATGAACATGTCTATTTCATTCCCTTTGTACTGAACACCTGCCAGCATCCGAGGGATGCAAATCAAAATAAATAAATTCGCATTATTTGCTCTTTTGAGACTCCTTGAACTTAAACCAACTCAAACACTACCACAATTTTAAAGCTGGGAACTTCGAGGACACCTCTCCATATACTGAGATTACACGCTTGTCCCTTCTGTCCTCATACTCCTGGGTTTTTAGTCTTGGAAGTTAAAGCTTTGGTTTTTTTCATTGCTTGGTTGCTGGAAGATGCTGAAGGAAGCTCGTACTGTTACTTTGAAACATCAAGTTTACAAATTGAGCACTAACCCGTATTGATGGTCGGATACAGAAGCTAAATTTGTCACGTCAAGGAGGTTATCATAAAACAGTGGGCACAGGACTGAATATAGCGGCGGAGCGGGCGACCGAGGCGCATTCGAGAGTATCGAAGAAGACGAGGTGTGTGAGTTTTGCGCGAAAGCAGGACGATCGGCCAGAGATGTGAGAATGTGGTGTCGAGAGAACTTCAACCCGGCTGACTGCATGGCTGTTATCTGAGCCACATTAACCAGAGGAGAAGAGAGAGTAACAAGTGAACGACACTCTACGGCCGAGGAGGTAATTGACCAGGTTATTTCACCCAAGCATCACGGTAGTCATTTCAACAACCAAGAAAAGGACGTCCAAACATCAGCACAGCAATACCAGCAGCGTGCCAAGGAATTGGGTTGTGTGTATGTTTATACAGCCTCGAACTTGATCTGCCTCAACAGGCGATGAGTCTCCCAGCGGTAGATGAGCAATTTAGCCAGTGCAGTACGACCGCTAGCCTGGGGTCTTTAACGTGCATCACGCAGTAGTGATACACGACTGCATCCGGTACAATGCTTATCCAGATCGAAACGGGCAAAGGTGGGGATTGAACACACGATCCTGGGTTCTGCAGCGCGAGCTTTCACTCCAGATTCTCCGAGCTGGTGTGCGCAAGCCTCCTCGTCCACTGATCCCCCCGGTGCCAAGGAATAACATATAATAAATGACAACGGTACAGTGGTCTGCAACAGGTAGCTTTTCAGTGTTTAAGCAACCAGGTTGAGATCACGTGACACCTTCCTGCCATATGTGGCTTGCAAAATAGAGATGCCTAAGTCATAAAGCAAGTAATAATTTGATTTTTTTTTTTACTAAAGATATCAGCATATGTATTTGGCTTTCACAACTTCTGAAAGCTGCCTCTGAATGGATAGAGTGGTTTCTTTCATAATCTTACCTCCATGGAGAACTTCCCAGCTGGTAACGGGGCCGTGAAACGCAGACCCCCTGGAAGTCGCACAGGCGCCAAGTGCATTACAGAGGGCCTGCAGCATGTCCCCCGAGCAGAGGGCCCTTTCAGTAGCCCGGCAGCCGGTGGATTCTGTTGGAATAATGGGGTAGGGGGAACTCAAGCTCTTGCAAATTAACGGACCTAAGAAAACTAGCAGGCAGGTACGAAAACATGCTACTCGCCCCCGCAGCGTTTGCTTCACTGGCGCTTTGTGGCGAAACAAATCAGCGGCGAGCGACTGATGGAACACACGTCAGAAGAACAGTGCGTACACCTTAGGACGGCGCTTTATCGCGCGCGTGAAGCATTGGCGTAGCCAGGTTTTTTGGGGGGCCGGGGGGATTTGGGGTACGAGGTACTGAACCCCCCCTCCCTGGCTACGCCACTGGCATGAAGTGACATCGGATGTCACTTAGACACGGCGCTATCACTGCTAAAATGGGCTACCATCGAACACTGAGTCGTGACTGCGAAGTTTATGACCCACATACAGATATCCTACCGCACTCTGTTTGAACAAGTGGCATACAACCTGTCGCTGGGGGCAAAGACTAAAAACAGACGAGTGCGCACTCGGCTCGGTCGTACCTCACCGATCGCCTAATCCGCTGCTTTTCCGTAACATTCCGTTTTACTTTGCTATACTCCTTTCACGTGCAACTGTTTGTGAATGATGCGAACTGTACAGAGACGACGTAACTCACCCCAGCGATCGCCATGGCGCGGTTCTCCGGGTGCCAGCGCTGCGGGAGATCGGCCTTCGAAAGCTCGGCAGCCCGTTCAGCTCGCCGAAGAGGGCTGCAGCTGCACTTTGATGCTTCACGGAGACACCGAGACACTTGCTAGCGAAAAGGGGTCTCCGCCAAGAAGTAGAAAGGCTCACTCGCGTCGCACATCACCGTGCTGACGTTGGGGGGGCCCACGTCAACATCCGACCGCCGGAGACCGGGACGCATATTGGTGCTTCGTATGCTCCCAGGGTAAACTCTTTCGCGTCAAACGAAGTAACGTACATTTCGAGGTATTTCCCGGTCTCTTTTTTCCGTATGCCGCGTCCTCGTTCAAGCACTAGCAGTGGATTTCCGAGAGCCACAGAAAAGCCCGTCCGCAATGGCCGCGGAGAAAAGATACACACGGTTTGTTTACCCTCGAGCTCCCGCCTGCTCCCGCCCGGCGCCATCCTCCAATCAGAGCGCGGCGAGGTGACGTCACGCCACCGGTCTGCGCGAAAGAGCAGACGACTTGCGAGGCGTATAGGCTTATCCAGGAGGGAGATAAACTTCCTGGGGCCAGAGCTGACGTCTCTGTTTTCGCGGCTCCAAGCGATTAGATGTCATCTCACGGGATCGTCCTTCACTCTCTTGCCCTACACCCTCTCCCATCGCTTTCCCCCTTTCCAATGTGGAGCCCTTCACCCTCCCCTCCTTCACCTATATACGCAAACTTCGGGTCAATAAATGTTGTTGCTAGTTGGAAGTCTTCGTTGTCCGTCCCCTTTTTTGTGTATCTTCCTCATGTTTATTTATTCACCCCTGTAGTTTCTATAAATTTTCCTCGACCATCAATTTTTTGTGGGTTTTAAATAGGAGATGCATATTATAACTTAGGTCTAATGAGAGTAGTGTACACAAGAAGTTTAGCTTCCACCGTTGCCATAAACAAATGCCTTCTCAAGAAACCTAATGTTTGATTAGCAGCCTTACTGATGTATTTTATATGTGTGTTCCAAAATAGGTTCGGAAGTTAGATGAACTCCTAAATGATTTAGGAGCTTACTTTTCCTAGGTTTCAATCTATCATTTTGCAATCGTAATAAAGCGTTGAACGACGGCTATTAAATGCAATAGTTTTCGTTTTTTCCTATATTTCTCTGCATCTTACATGTATTACACCATGAAAGTATACTCTCCAAGTCTTTTTGAAGAGCTAGAGTCATCCTGATCAGACATTTTCCGGTTGTTCAAACAGTCTACGAATTTGAGATGAAAGGTCTTTTAGTAGGTCATTTATAGACACTAAAAACAAAATGGGGCCAAGAACTGATCCTTGGGGAACTCCTGATTTAATGGTTATGGTGCCTGAGCAAATGTTATCCACAATAACTGATTGTTTTCTATTGTTCAGAAACTTCAACATTCAGGTGATTCCAGTTTTGTTCATTTTTGGAAACTATTTCTTTTTTAATGAGACGACTAGTGAGGAACACGATAAAATACTTCTGAAAAATCAATAAAAAGTGCGTCAGTTTGTGAGGATGAGCGAGTACTGGCATGTAAATCAGTTATCAGTCCAAAAAGTTATGATTCACATGAAAGCTGGCCACGTTGAAAGCCATGTGCTGGTTAGAAACAAGTACATTATGAGAAACGACGTGTTTCATTATATATGAATAAATTATATGTTCTAAAAGTTTGCAAGGAGCAGGTGGCAGTGAAATGGGTCTATAGTTTGATGCACTGTAATGATTTCCATACTTAGGAATTGGAATTACATTCACCGACTTTCAACTCGTCAGAATACTACGGCGGGGGCGCCACATGGTTGTCACAGAAATGATGCTTCTGGCAAGCTCATCTTGCTTAGACAAGAGACTTCGAAAATTAGCGAGTAAAAATGAAAGAGAGTGGTTTTGCTTTTCGCGGACGATTGTTTTACTGGGTGTAGGTGTAACTTTTGCACGTCACGGTTCGAGACTGGCAACACGTACACTGTCGGAGTCGGCGTCGTACATGTACATTTGGTTGTTGATAAATAGATTATCGAAGGAAACACTTACTTAATCATTTGCTGTTCTGGACGATTTCCCGAAATCCCAAAGCTTCTTTTTTCGAATTTCCTGCACTCTTGGCGAGTAATCTTCGATCCACACTTGAGGTCGGCCTGTTGGCCTTAGTTTTGACGCGCCATAAAGGATCTCTCGTTTGCTTTTAAAGTTTGGAAATTAAACAACACTTAGTCTCTTTCTGCTGAAAGTTCCTTGATATTGAAAAGGGTGTATTAACTGGAATTAGACGCCGCGCGTATAATTCCAATTAATAAACCCTTTTCAAAAGCCTATCAACCAACATTGGTTGTCACCATTTCTAAGGCAGGAACCTGAAGCATGCGACTGGATGTGAGTCCTTGCCGAATACTGACGCAGCACTCGTTTTCGATGCAAGCTGAGCCATGACCACGCCGAACCCACGCCGAACGCTGATTCAGCCCTCGTGCCCAATAAATGCTCAGAGTGCGTGCCCAAATAATAGCGGGCTCAAATAATTGGTGCAGTAGCTACTAAATGGCGCGTACGTTTGAAAAAAAAAAAGTTCTATTGATGTCTGGTTACATTCCCCATCTAGAGCATGATCAGTTCATGATTACCTTGGCAGACCAACCTTTCGCCATCTAAACATCTAAAGTCGAATTTGCTTTGTTTGAGAAGTCGTTTTCCTAGCCCACGAATGTTCGGAAAGTAAATCAAGACCTGAAACTTAAGAAAGTACTTCAATACAAATGTCGAGGAGCTCAGCAACAAAATAAAAAATGGCTGTCGCATTTTGTTTTTGCGAGACAAAATTAAAGACATCTGAAGAAAGTGATTTATTATCCCATTGGCGGTTTAGGGACCCAAATCACGACGCAAACCTAAACAAATCATGCACTCAGTGTTTTATTCGTGTTAAACTTCATCGATGTTCGCTGGTGGGTTCTTATTCAATGGGCCTTGTGTGGCAGCATGCAGTCTCGTCGAAGACATCATATTTTGGTCTATCGACAGAGCAACCAGGAATATCGGGATCCTCTTCGTAGGCAGAACGGCACTTTGGGTTTATATTTGTAAGATTCGGCCTGCCAATCGACCACAACTCGTACACTGAAACACAAAAATCTTCTATTATTATTGTTTTCATCGCTGTAGTATCAGCGTCAATTCTCCATATAGGACAGCCGATGCCGTAATCGACCCACTAGGACGATTACGGCATCGAACGAAAGCCATTTCTGCTTGAAACATGGCTGCACACGAGGAGAGAAATGGCGATATGAAAGAGTGTCCGGGCCAGGGTGTAAAATAGAGAGGTGGGGAAACGGCCCATAGAAGCCTACCGCAGCGCCGTGACCGGAT
The DNA here is from genome assembly GCA_037355805.1 of Ixodes ricinus. Classification (NCBI taxonomy): domain Eukaryota; kingdom Metazoa; phylum Arthropoda; class Arachnida; order Ixodida; family Ixodidae; genus Ixodes; species Ixodes ricinus. The sequence goes on from JAZHYW010008351.1 coordinate 8,134, forward strand.
TGTGTACTCGTCTGCTTGCGGGTACCCCCGATTTGCAACAGATGGCGCTGCGGCGAGAGGAAAAAATTGGAATCGGATTTGCATGGAACTTTATGGGAGAGTGCGCAAAATAAACCGAGAGCACGACAGTCCTCCATTGAAAATCCACGAGAAACCATCTCCGTCAGTTTAGCCGGTCGCCACCGGTCGCCCACCCGGAGTGAGAGTTCGAGGTGCTCCACACAGATGGCGCCACAGAAAAAGAGAAAACCGAGGGGGACACAATCCGGTCGCTCATTTGGCTCTCGTTTCCCCACCTGTCTATCTTACACCCTGGTCCGGACCCCGGTGCAGGCATATTTCAAGTAAACCTCGCTCGAGAAGCTTTGCGCCTGTCCGGCAGTGAAGACATCTGCAAGTACAGTATCTATGTAGTAGATAGTTTTAGGAACCGTTTTTGCACACCCCATGGGGTACGATAGGCCTCCGGTACGCACTGCGCATGCGCTACCACAGAAGTGCGCTGTTCGTACCGGAGGGCCCATCGTGCCGTATCGGATGTGCTAAAACAGTTCTCTAAAACGTCTCCAATACGTATTCTCGACGGTCCGGTAACCATTACAGAATCGGGTTTCCAAGTGGACGATCATAAAATTGACCATAAAACTACGAATTTCCAGTTCATCTTGTGTAAGCCAGACGAGTAACTAGACATGGTTTATAAGGATATGGGCAGGCTGATGACAAAGAGTCATACATCTCATCATTGCGAATGACAAAGACGTATTCGTGAGTATATGACGGAGGTGCGTAGTTAAGTTTTAGGAACTGGTAAGAGCACTGTAGCACTCGTAATATAGCCCGTATTTATCACTGTGTAAATCCTAACCATTTTCAACATTGAACAAAAAAAACTGCACGAAAGGAAGATTTTTTTTTTTGTACAATGAAGTGAACAAAGTTGCGGCTGCAACGCTGAAAGTGGTGTCGTAAAACATTATTGTCAATTTATTTTAATTGATTTTTAAACATTAAAACGTATATACTCGATGTAAAGGATGTTGCCTTGAAAAGGAAGAAAAAATAACCAGCCTGTAGAGTCACTCAATTGGAAATGAAATATTTCAGTCTCAATACTTTTCAAATGGCGCTCGTGAAATTAGAATGGAAGCAGAATGCTTGTTTAGGGTGAAGTTTCACTCAAAGGACTATGTTTCCATCTCAAGATGTTAAGAAACACAGAATGCAAATAATTAAAAAAATGCGTTTCTTAGTAATAGGGCTAAGAATTTAGCGGGTCAGTAAAGAACTTAATTTCCTCTGGTTCAAATCAAATCAAATCAAATCAAAGCTTATTTGACATCACCAAGTACAAATTACAAAATGATAAACAAAAAGCCACAAGAGTGCGGCTTGACTGGGTCTGAGCCCGTCTACATATACATAGTCACATTACAATGTAAAAACAAAACAAGCAAAATAGCAGCGCTGGTAATAATATACAATAATAAACAAGTAACGCAACATCAGCATCACTCAATTACTACACATATAATGTACTCAAAATATACAAGGCGAAACTATAAATCTATAGATATAGTATAGCTATATGGAACAGGAAACACTTATTTTTTCCTTTCTAATTATCGAGCGAATTCAGTAAAAATGGTAATGTGTAACATAAAGATTGATTTCCTAGTCTCGTGCGTGCATGAGAATAATCCCTGTTTCATTGTGACGTGTGTTATAAATGTTAGTGTTTCTTGTTCGTCGCACTAGATCAAAGAATGGTAATTGAAGACAAAGCAACCTGCATAGAACTGTCGTGTCTCCTTCGCTTTCTTTACCTGATACTTCACACCTTGTCTTAATCCTCGCTTGTTCAATGTAAAACATAATACTGATACTGCATTTTGCGAAACTTGAATACAGAAAGGAAAATTCTTGCTTACTGTCATTTGCGGGCCTTCTCACGGTGAAGCAGGTCGAATAGTCGGTGAAGAGCAGATCACTGTATATCGGTCCTGGGGCTAACTGATAAATAGAAATCGGGTGTTCTCAACACATATCGTGTAAATAACATTGTTAACAACTGCAATGCTATAAAATTATTCGTTAAGTCCCTTAATCAAACCAGTTTCTCGAATAATAAGTTTTACGCTGTCGAAGACTTCGAAGAAACCTCTGCTTGGCTCTCACTTCAGATTTACAGTATGAGCTGTGCTCATTTAGTCGCTCCATTCGCAGATTTTCTTCTGACGCCGCCATTTTGGTACTGAGGCCCTTTTCGAAAGTTCACCATAGCAACATTGAGGGTCGCCATTTCTTGGCCACAAAGCTCGTGATTGGAGTCGAGTCCTCGCCGAGCGGTGACGTAACCCTCGTGGCCAATGCATGCTCAGAGTACGTGATCAAGAAATGGCGGACAGGCGATGGCGCAGACTTTCCAAAAAGGTTTTTCATCCTTACGATTTGAAAAGGCGACTTTCTGAGCTCGAGAAAGGCGCGATATTGTTTTTGCTCTGTCGCGGTCCGTTTTAACATTTCTGGACGGCGGAAAGCGCTTCCTGCGATTTCAGATAACTTTGCTTCAGTCAACTGACAACCATCATTTTAGGCACCAAAAGCACCTGCGACCTGATTGGAGCCCTCCGCCGTGTTCGCATTATGAGCCTTATGACGCTTCATAGATAACGGCACTTCGACCATCTTGGTGCTTAAAATCGTGGTTATCAGTTATCCGAAGCGCGATCTGAAATCGCAGGCAACGGTTTCCCGTCCTTCGTAAATGTTAACACAGTCCGTGACGAAGCAAAACTATGCCGCCTGAGCCTCCTGACGCCGTATCTACAGCTCAGGAAGCCACATTCTCGAATCGTAACTATCGCCAATAGACCGATTTCACCAGCCAGTTTCGCTGCGCCACCGCTGCACGGCATGCATCCTGGGAACTATAGTCTCTGCACGCGCGAAAACCCCGCTGCGGGTCTGCACGAGCAGAACACGACGACGGCACGAGCTGTCTCGTGCTCTGGCATCTCGTCTCCTGTGAGGTACTACAGTTATGGCGGCGCCACGTATGCGTGGAACGCTTAGTGAGATCGGTCTATTGTGCCCACTCCGCACTAAGCATCAAAATGGCGGCACCCAGAAGGCTCAGGTATTGAGTGCCGTACTCTAAGCGTAGCTTCCTTAGTGGCCCTAGGTACCACCTCGTAATCTTCTAAAGCATGAAAGGCTTTTTTAACGCTACCTCCAATCCCAAAATGTTGTCCGTCCGTCCGTTTGTGCATTTCCCGCCAAATTTAGCGGGGAAATTGATATCACGTGACGTAAACACAACTTTGTTTTCCTCTAAATTTAGGGGGAAAATTGATGTCACGTGACATGACGTTAAAAGATATGTAAACCAATTCAGTTTCCCCTCTAAATTTTTGCTGGAAAATTGACCTCGCGTCAACTTATGTCACGTGACGTCCTCTTACGTGACTTGAGGTCACGTGACGTATACACAAATCTAGTTTCCCGCAAATTTGGGGATGAAATTGATTTCACGTAACGTATACACCAATTCAGTTTCACCGCTAAATTTGGCGGGAAAGTTAATGTCACGTGACCTTACGTAACGTGAGCCATACACCAGTTTAGTTCCCCCTAAACTGAGCGGGAAAATTAATGTCAGGTGACCCCGTATCACGTGACCTATATATATATATATATATATATATATATATATATATATATATATATATATATATATATATATATATATATATATATATATTGATGTCACGTGACCTATACTAAACAAGAGTGAATATAGTTTTCTAAACAAATTAAAATGATCGCTTCTTAAATACTGCATTTCACCTTGTAATTTTTTTTTGCCCTTGCGTGTTTGTTTTTTTTGGTACATAACCATGCTTTTTATTTTTACTTATTTCCAGTGTATACTGGCAGCTTTAATGGTTTCTCAGCAGATCTATGTTGCTGAAAATAATCAACCTTGAGGGTGCGTAACAATCATTTTTTGGACTGAGCAAAATCCCTATAACGCATGTCATTTTACCACTCGTTAGATTTTGGAAAGACATTAGGGGCTTACATAAAACGCCAGGATTTTGATTGTCATCGAGTCATCGTATGTGAGAATTTCGTTAGATTTATTCGGATAGATCACGACAAAATGTCGGTTTCTGGAATATAAAAGGAAGAAAAATACATTGCGTTTGTAGATTAAAGCTTGAAACATGCGCTGATGCTTGAATGAGTGACGAAATCCGCTCTTAAACTTATATTGAAGAGTCTGTGTTGCGAATTTTGTACTTCCTTCGAGCCCTTCAGCGGTCCTGAACAGCTCGAAGCAGCTCCAAGTTTGTAAATAGGTATAGAAGAAGAGGAGGAAGGCTTTAATGCAGGTTGTAAATAAGAAAGAGGGCTTCAATCTTCAATTCAATTAAAAGATTGAACCCAGGATCCTGGGTCCCATCCCCGCCCCTGCCCGTTTCGATCTGGATGAGCATCGTACCGGCGTGCGGTCGTGTATCACTACTGAATGCGTGATGCACGTTAAAGACACCAGGCTAGCGGTTGTACCGCACTGGCTAAATTGCTCATCTCATGACACAGACGCCCACTGGGCAGATAACCCGGCTGCATAAACAATTAAACATACACACATACAACAACAATTCAATCTAGGTTGCAAATACTGAGAGTAGTGAAGGAAGAAGAAGGCTTTGATATAGTTGATAGTCCAGCGATTGTAAATTTTTGTGTTTATTACTGTTCAGCTGGCACCACCCACGAAATCTTCCGAGTTACTCCGGCGGGTCATTTCACGTGACCAACCAGATCGAACAACGCTGGACGCGGGTAGGTTTTCAAACGCCAAGGTACCAAACCGTTACTCGAGAGCAACGCTTGAGGGCGAGTTTGGGTCAAATCTGCCATGCTCTTCCTAACCGGAAACAGAACGCGGGTACGGACCAACAGGAGAGCGCGTCGGCTCATCAATCGTCGCTACTTAGCAAAGCATTTATCGAGGGACTTTAGGATATGTAGGTCTCAGCAGGTATGCGCATTACATGTCATTTTGAAGGCCTCTGAAACTTACGGACTTGAGTATTGTGGAGTTGCATAGGAGACCCTTGGTCCTGACAAGCGTTTCTCTTGAGCAAAACCAACAATTAAGCAAAAGAAGGGGCGTGGGCACATTTTCATTTATTTCGAACACAGCACAGTTGCTCTAAGAAATATTGAAACAAGAATAGATACGTACATATGGCCTTTGTGATGTACGTAGAAGATTTTCCTAAGAACTGAGACATTGCGCCTCTTTTCAAAGCCTTCGATATGCCTCGTTTGAGTGCACTGTGCGTCGGGCAAGGCAGAATCGTTTTTTACAGAACGGTAGAGAAGGTAAAACGTCTGGTTTGTAGACAACAGCTGCAACCAAATAGTAACACCTCCGAATTAGACTTCAAAACACCTCTAAAAATGCGCCACTTTCTACTTTTAAAGAGACACTGACACCTCCCAAATTTTCTTTATATTTTTTTGCTAGGCGATTTATTATGGTGTCAGAAGACGACCCAATCAATATTTGGCTACAGTGTCACATATATTTTAATAAAGTAAAAAAACGCCACTGCTGGAAACCGAAACCGAAACTGGACTGTTGAGGAAGAAGAAATATAGAGGAGGAGAAAGATACCGGAAGTCACGTGGCTGTGCAACCTTTTTCTTCAATCTAAGTTTTGCAGCTTTTTAGAAGCCACAAAAAAATGGATATTATATTTTTTTGTCTATTTGTAGTATTAAGTGTGTGCCTTCGATGACCCACAACTTTGATTATCTTTGGTGTTTGTGTCTAAAGTATAGAAAACGGCACGTGAACACAGAGAAGAGAATGAGCGCGACTCAAACCGGCCAGTTCTCGATTGGCGGTTTTCGTGCGAAAAGAAAACAAATTTCCAGCCGAAAATTGTGTTCGGGGTAGTGGGGCTCTTATATATTATGTACAAATAAAAACCTTGGCGAGCATAAATACCCTGTCAGTGTCCCTTTAAAGACAGCTAGCTCTTCAAGTCTCAAAGAGAGAAAAACAAAAAAAAAAAAACGGAATTGCTTGTTTGCGCTAGCAGCACCGCGCAGTGTACGTATCATTTGGGATAACTAAGGCTTGCATTAGTTCTGCGTAATTAACTTTTTAATTGGTTAAAATAGATATATACTTCCAATTACAAACTTGCTGGGCATTTTGGAAAACTACAAAATTATTCAATTTAGGGAGGTGTGGAGCCCGTCAGCTTTGTTTCTCTGGGTCTCGAAACTGCATCCAAAATTCGACGCGCCCAGCATTGCGCCAATAACAAATGCGCTCATTTTCGCGTACCACTACTTCCCACGCGCTCCAACACTTCTTCGCATGCGCAGCCAAATGGTGGAAGGCAACAAGCCCGCGTTAGAATAAAACGCCATGTGTGTACGTACGTTATTACTTTAGCCTCTCGGCAGTGGGGGCAACTCGCAAAACACATCCACACGGCGTCGATTCTTGATCGGTATCCAAGCGTGCGAAGGCACAGAGATACAGCACTTTGGCGTGCCAAGGAAGCTTTGAACACGCCGCCAGACCGGCAAAACTGCTTGCTTTCCCTGCGGCACTGCGCTTTCGTAAGAATTTCCACGTGTTCTCAACGGCAAGTATCACGACTCACACAGAATTTAAAAAAGACTTCGGCGAATGACGACGAACGAGTAGAAAACGTGTCTTTAGCACGCTGCCGCCGGCCTTTACAACGCTAGCAAAATGAAAAAAATTCTGCATGCAAGATGCCCGTCCGGTGGCCGCACTCCCGCTGCAGCGAACAGACGGGGATGCGCGATCCAGCAATTGTCATATAGATTAGTGGGTCCAGCCGAACGCCGAACGCAGCACTCCTGTCCAATCTGTGTCAGCTCACCGATGCCGTCTAGTGCCACTAAATACTCTACGCTTCAGAGTATCAACATTTACCCATCTTGTGGCTTAAAATCATGGTTGCGAGTTATCTGAAGTTTTTTTCTGAAATCACAGAAAACGCTTTTCCGTCCTCCACAAATGTTGAAACAGTTCGACAAAGCACGAAGCAATATTACATGAGCTTTCTAACACCGAATCTAATGCTGAAGAAGTAACACTTTTGAATCATAACGATCGGCAGTTACGTCTGCTATGCACAAGCACCAAGTTGGCGGCACCTGCAACAATATCGGGGAACAGAGTGCCGATACTCTAAGCGTAGCTGATTTTGGTGAGTGCCGTCAAAATGCTAGCGCATAGGCTTTGATTACTCTCAGGTGGTGTTGCTGGAATGCGCCTCCGACTGGCGTGTTTACTACGTCTTCATGTTCGCCCTATTGATTCTCGGCTAGTGATGTCACAGATTTTTTTTTTTATGCCGCACCGTTCGTTGCCATTTAGGTGGTGAAACAGCCGGCCAGTCAACGGACGCCACGACCGCATTGACGCGTGCGTCCGCTCGCCTTCTTTGCCGGAACATCTACAACCAACCAAAGATTTTACTACGGAATATACATCCCACTCCTCGAAAATTCAATGGCTTTGGCGCCGACAGCTGTTTGTGTGGTTGGGATGGCTGGACCAGCGCAGTCTCACCGTTTTCCCCCTTGAATTGGGAGTTTGGGAGGGGTGGCTGGCGCCATCTATCGTCGTGGGAGCCCGTCCAGACGGCGGAGACAGCCGTCTCTCCTGTCTTGGCGAATCCGGTATATCGGTGCGTCGGGGGCAGCCCTCTCCCTCAGCGCGGTGCGACAGCGTGGGCAGCGCGATGTGCATGCGTTCGCTCGGACGCGGGGTTTGTCCGCCGCTCGGGGAGGATTTGGCGCTGTAGGCGCGCTGTCTAATGCAAATGAGCTGACGTAGAATGTATTCGCCTAGTAAAGTATTTGAACCAACCATTTCCAAGAGTACTTCAATCTTTGTTTGGCAGGGTCCCAATGTACACTGAAGCCCCAAACGAATCCAAATGATTCAGCTGAACACCCTCTTCCGCATGAAGTGTCAACTTAACCGGAACCACTTGGTTCGACCTAAGCTTAAATAGGAATTAGATTTTAACACGGCTTGAAGGTTTTGTTCACATTATAAAAGTCTAGTAGGCTTCGAAATTTAAGCTTTTGGTTAATAATATTTGTATAAGTCTAAAGCCTACAAAATACAAGGTATTTTAATATCCGGCTCAATACATATCTTCCCTAGATAATATTATACAATAAACAAAATTCTATAAGTATTGTAATAAAATATTGTAGCGGTGCGGCTAAGGCGCGTGCCAGAACCCACTGAGGACGACGACGATACGCGCGCAGACGGCACGGGACCGACTCACAATCTGTTCTGATTTGACCATGGACAACACCTAGTAAATTAAACTCTGAAACATTAGTGTCAGAAGTA
>JAZHYW010008352.1:0-27354 GCA_037355805.1 Ixodes ricinus
TCGAGACCGAGCGAGTGTCCGAGGCAACAAAGCACGACAGGGAGCGAGGGACCGGGCAGGGTGCAAGTCAGGAACGCAAGGAGAGCCGGTGGTAACTCTCTAAAACTGTTTAATTACATAATTGCAGCATATGTACAAACAGAGAGAGCCACGACACAGTCGCGCTCCGTTACTGTCTTATATAGGGTTCGGTTTCGCTGCAGCCAATCCATGCAGCGTCGAAATCCGTGACATCATCGGGCCCCGCCTGCACGTCTCATGCGAGCAGCACATGCACGAGGGACGCCCCCACACTCACATACAGAGTCACCACTGGGTCTCGTTGTTCGCCGAGCTGTCGCCGTGGGCCAAGAGAGGCAATCCTGTGACCTTGCCTTCGAGTCAACAAAGCACCCCGTCGAGCCAGCGGCCAGGATTAGCAGAAATTCCCCGGTCGGGCAGAGGGAAGGGACACCTGCTTTTCGGGGCCTTCATTGTCCAGCTGGCTAGAGGCGTGAGCGCGCTGGCCGAACGGGTTGCCACGTAATCCCCTTGGCGCGTCTGACTCGAGAGGAACCAACCCGTCAGTCTCCCGGAAACGCAGTCGCGCGGCCCGTTGTCTTGGTGCGGCCGGGCGTCACTGTGAGCGAGGATCAGCAGTTCCAAGCGTGGGTTGGGCTCGGTCGCAGCGGGAGGTGACCGCAGGACCAGGTGTTGCTAGATGAAACGGCGTCGGGGACCAACCGCTCCTTTTCGTCGACCTGGGGCGCGGAAAGACTTCGCCTAATTGACGGCGCGCCCGACGCCGGTCGGCATAACAAGACTCAGCTTCACGTGCCACTCAGCTCGCGTGCTAGCTTTGGCGGTGCTTTCTTTCACGCAGTCTTAGCTAAGATGCTGTTGCTAGCGAGCTGACCCGGAGTTTTTCTCAAAGCGTATTCCAATGATAAGAAATACACTTTTGAGTTTAAAGCTCGGATGGGTAGTATGAACACTGTTCCACAGATATTTCGTAGGAGGAAAGTGATATAGGCTAGGTTACATTTTCAGAAAGTTGTGCAATGGAATTGATCGAGATAAGGCTGACTTTGTTCCTTGGAGTAATTATTCCGGCAGCGGTTTCCCGGTAACTCCAGAACCCTCTGTTTCTTTGTTTGTAATGTTTAGTTGTTGTAACTGTTAAAGGAGTGCTGTTTGTTTGAAAAGATTGTTTGGAAATTTAAGAACAAGGAACACAGTGGAAGGACTACTGGCATTGGCATTAGTCCTTCGAATTACCGCTTCTCTCTCGCATGCGATTGTCTCGCCAGGACAACACTGGGTCCGTTGTGCATCATTTCGGGAGGCCAAAGCGACTGTTGACTGACATCTTCTCTTCTATTTCTTCAGTTTTGTTGCTTCTGGGGTTCATCCATCCTTCGTGTTTACGATTCAGCAAGCGGACTAAAGAAATTGTTTCTTGCCTAAAGACTATTTTAGGGCGAAGCCTCTTAGGGTCTAGCCTTGTCCGTCCGGCATCCGTGCTCACATAAAAAGAAAAAATGTTTCGCGCAGTCGACAGGATTCGAACCTGTGCGGGGAGACCCCAATGGATTTCTAGTCCATCGCCTTAACCACTCGGTCAAAACTGCGGGAAGAGTAGGGGGTTCCGAGATGTGGTAGTAACTCAAGAGCTGGGGTTTCTGTCATGGATGAAACATTGCATGTAGCCGCTCAACGTCTAGTACAGGAGAGGGCGCTGCGGTCAAATGCGTATATAATCGCGTTAAACTTTGCATACATTGGCTCAACGTTTATAAACGAGAGGGCGCTGCGGTCAAATGCTCAAATGCGTATATAACCACGTTCCATACAACACATTCTCTTTCTGACATGGACCGTTGGCTTAAAGGGACACTGACAAGGTATCTATGCTCGCCGAGGTTTTAAGTTGTATGTGACTAATGAGAGCCCAACTACGCAGAACAGAATTTGCAGCTCACAATTCGGTTTCTTTCCGCCCGAAAACCGCCGATACGAGAACTGGCCGGTTTGAGTCGCGCTCACTCTCTTTCCCGTGGTCATTTCTGGTGGTCGACGCGACCACCAAATTCAATCAAAGTCGTGGGTCATTGAAGGCACACAGTCAATACTAAAAATAGAAAAAAATATGAAACCCATTTTTTGTGGCTTCCAAAAAGCTGCAAATACGTTGATTGAAAAAAAAGGTTGCACAGACAACTGGAAGCATTCTGTGCGTTCACTGCATAATTCTCAACATGGCGTCGTTTCGCGTTTCGTGGGACTTGCGGGTGGCAGCGGATGACAGGCGTGGGACCTCTACTTCAGAGCTGTTGTTCACGGTACCGGCGAATCCTGTCTTCCTTTGAAAGAGAAATTTTGGACCGATCAAAAGAATTGATATTCATCCCGTACGACACGCCCGACCAGCAAGCCGATTGCGCAAAGACGTCGCCGAGCCGTCGTCCCTTCTCGTGGCTGAAGACATCGCTCGCTCAAACATCAAGCACGAAGTGCGTACAGTCGAGTTGAATACGCACGAGTACGGTATCTTTACTTGGCGCGAATGTGGCCAATGCATGGTGCTGCCCGACTTCGAGCCGGGAGTGCACATATCGGAGGAAATCGGCAGCAAACTTTCCGGCATACAGTCGACCCGATGCATAACTACGAAAGAAAGAGTTCCTTCAGTAGCTCAGTGGAAAGACGTCCGCTTCAGACTCAGCGGAGCACGGGTTCAATCCCTGGTGCGCGAGCATACCATTTTTCCAAACATTTTGCGATCTTCACATATTGTTTTTACAAGTTATCACTGAAAAACAAACAAAGCATTGTTGTGGACGATACGTCGCTGAACTAAATGGTATGGGATTCCATTTTTGACACCTCTGCCACAGAATGCCACTTTCAGATGAGAGGCAGCTCTTCACGCAACATCTTGGGAATATTCTTTTCGGAGCCGATCACGGGAATTCCCCACGGGCACTCACTATTAATTGCCAACACTTAAATGTACAAGACAACTCATCTTGAAGTACAGAAAAGCGGCGCGGAACAAACATAACTGCAAAGAAATCGCACAACGAACGAATCTCAAACGCATTTCGTCTGCTCCACCCGGAAAAGAAAAAAAGAAAACAAAATCGCACGGTCGGGTGTAGCCACGATGACTTCCGCCACTCACACTCTCCTCTCCACATCTCCGTGCGGTGCGTGGGTTTCGATTTCGGTTTCAAGCAGTTGCGTTTTTTGGCTTTATTAAAAAAATATGTGAATCTGTAGCAAAATATTAATTGGGTAGTATTCCGACACCATAATAAATCGCCTGGCAAAAAAATGAAATTTTTTTTGTTTGGGGTGTCAGTGTCTCTTTAAAGGGGTACTAAACCAAAAATTGAAATTTTCAAATTTCGTTCGGAAATGGGTCAAGCATGACGTGTAATAACAGTAATTCATAATCGCACGTTTGTATTTTGAACGATTGGCTATATTTTTCGTTCCAAACGGTGCACTCGAGCGAGCGCTCGAAGAGAAGCGAACGGAGGGCGCGATGCGTCATGGGATATCAGGCGCAAACAAAAACAGAAAGAAAAGATCTCCCCGCATTCGTGACGTAGCAAGGCTGGCGGGATTATGAGCTTTGCCCTTGGTGGCGTTGTCAGCGTTGTGGTGGTGTCAATAGCGTCAGCGGCGTTGCACAACCGAGCCGTTCGAAGTGCCCGTGGGGTGACGAGCGTGTGGCTGGCCCAAGAAACACGTAGCTTCCACAGCACTGTCAGCGTAGGGCTGAACGGGGTGGGGAAAGCAACTTTTGTCCGAGTTTTGAGCGACTGGCTAATCTTCTAGGGGAGAATGGCTGCATCTGGCTGCACAAACGAGGGTCCGAAAAGAGGAGAGTCCACCCTTTCCGTCTTCTTGGACTGTTTGGTTCAATGCGCGATTTGTGAGTTGAGGAGGAAAGCTACAGAAGGAAAATGTTGAAATGCCAAAGAGCGGCGCTGCGCCAGAGGAATCTGCTACGTCACGACCACGTAGCAGATTCCACAACGTTGCTAGACTACCTCCCAAATAGGCTCCGTATGCATCCACCAGGTGCACATTGGAAGATCGTTTATTTAGCTTTAAAATTAGTTTTCTTGTGCCTTTCAACGGAAGACTCGTGTTTTTGAGGTTAGGGTGCAACATGCAACACATTCAAGCTAGAAAATGAGCGCTTAAATTTCGTTTCCTACCCCTTTAAAGGGGGATAATGCCGCCCATAGAGCCGAAGAAAGCAACGCTCGGTTACGGTCTTCTAGAAGATTCCTATTCATTTCTCGCACTAATTGTTACTCTCCCTTTGCTTTGTTGTTCTCGAAAGTGCCAGTTCATCCTCGCCCCGAGCGCGCGACGCTCGAGCTTTCTTTGCCGAACTTTCGAGATAACGACGCACTCTACATAAGCAGCTGCCCGCGACCTTGTCAGGCAGTCCCGCGCGCTCTGTATCGCCGCCGAATCGCCGCCTGCTTTTCTGCTGCCTCGATGCTCTTTCGTTTATTATTTTTGGTTGTACATGTTCACCCATTAAACCTTTATTTTTCAGTTCACTGCTCGTCTTCGTGTCACCTCCGTTTGTGACAATATTGGGGTGTCTTAGTGTGATAAGTTTCAAAAGAAGTATCGTAAACGACATAATTTTCGCGGGCTCAAATTTTCGAGAATTGGGCCAAAGCTGTAAGTTTGAAATTATTCGCGGGTTCTAATTTTCGCGAATCGAGTGTAGCTTCCGTAACGTTCACATATTGCCCGAATTGTTCGCGGGACGTATTTTTTCGCGTTTGTAGGCGATTCGCGAAATTCGCGAAAATTAGGTCCCCGCGAAAATTTAGTCGGTATTTTGTTTATTGTTGTCGTAATAACATATTTCCATGGCTACTATTAGTGTATACAGTGTTTTTATATCCCAAATTTGATACTTTTTGAAGTATGGAGTGGAATGATCGGTAAAATGAGTGCCAGCAATTCAGCGAACTGCTTTTTCCTGTATGCATAATAACCTATCTAGATTGGTTTTAGTAGTTGTTCCCCAGACTAATAAGTAATAATGGACGTGCGACTGAATTTGACTGTAGTGTAAAATTGACATTTTAGCCAACCGGGGAGGAGATATTTTAGTTTTTATATGATGCCTGTGGATCGATATATTTTAGAACGGATATGGGTTATATGGTGGGTCCAGCTTAGGGTTTTTTCGAACCAAACTACCCAGGGATTTTAGGAAGGTCCTCTCACTCCAGTTTCGTGTTTTTAAACGTTATTTTAAACTTACAACCTAGTTGCGTAGGAGCAGGTTTGAAAACAATATATTTTGTTTTGTTAATGTTTAGTTCTAGCTGGTTGGAGTTTAGCCAGACTTCAAACTCGCGCAGCCATGCATTTGGTGCACCCTCGATTAACCTATACCTTTATTCGTAAAGAACACATTAGTATCATCTGCGTGAAGTGTAATGTCTGGAGCTTTAGATATATTTAATATATCATTAATATAAATAAGGAACAGCAATGACCCTAGAATTGCCCCTTGAGGTATGAGATGCCTTGTTTTTCTAACTCAGATTCAGATTTATTTATTTTTACATATTGTGACCTGTCAGGTAAATAGTTGCGAATTAAATTCCAAGCTATTCTCCTCATACCATAATATGATAACTTTATAAACAAATGTCATGTTTAATTGAATCAAAAGCTTGCGAAAGTCTAAGAAGATTCCTACAGTGTATAGTTGTTTTTCAAAACTACTTATCAGCTTATCCTTAATATGTAACAATGCCTTTTCAGTCGACTTATTTTTCTAGAAACCGTATTGTTGTTTAACCATTATTTTCCTTTCTGTCAAGTAATTTGAAGTCAAACGTTTATAACCTGCTCTAGGACTTAAGAAAACAAAGGCAGCAGCAAGATTGGTCTTTAATTATTTACATTGTTAAGTGGGCCACCTTTATGTATTACACACACTCGCGCTAGTCTAATTTTTTCTGGAAATATTCCTGTCAGTATTGAAGTGTTGCAAATATGTGCCAGGGGCCGACTTAAAAATGGGGCACTGCTTTGATCGGTATAGCTCTTTAGGTCGTCGGCTCCATCTGCTGTGTTCTTTTTTAAGGCGAATAGTGAATTTATTATCTCCTACTTTGTCACAGGGCTAAGAAAAATTTAGCTTGCAGATCCAGCCGAAGGCATGTAAAAATCAATACTACCTCCAGGTGAGGATGCAGTAGAGGAGGCCCCGGACTTGAAGAAATGTGTATTAAATTTATTGGCCATTGAGGAATCAGAGTACAAATTGCAATCAATTAATAGCTCGTTATGAAAGTATAACGTGAGGCTGATGGATATGGCTCCTAGGCTATTCCAAAGTTGTTTAGGGATCATTATAGATTAAGGAGAGATTTATCCTATAAATAAAGCTTGCGAACTTTCTTAATATCTGCATTTTGCTTATTCCTATATTTCTTATATTCGCGTAATATTGCTTCATTCCTCGTTTTTATAATATTATTGTAGAGTTTATTCCGATGATTGATTTGTACAGGTCATGAGTTATACAGGGATTTTTTAATTTCTGTTTTTTATACATTTCGAACAGGGAAAGGCTTCATGCATAGCATTGCCTTCTTTTATGTATAAATATATCACAGCATGTACTAGGATTCTGCTCTCCATATGCGTCATCCCAATTTATGGATGATATTATTGCCACAGAATTTATGTATAGTATCATAAATGAAGAACCTTACGGTTACTAAGCCGCTTCGCTACAGTGTTGGGTTTTACTTTTTTTTTAGAAATATGAAGGATACAGCATATCGGCAAATGATCACTGATAGCATATGAAAAGATTCCAGAAGCCACTTCAGAGGGTACGTGACTTGTAATACATAAATCAATCAAACTAGCACTATCATGAGTTATTCTAGTTGGTTTGGTGATAACGTTAACAATCAATCAATCAATCAATCACCAATCAATCAATCAATCAATCAATCAATCAATCAATCAATCAATCAATCAATCAATCAATCAATCAATCAATCAATCAATCAATCAATCAATCAATCAATCAGAGTTTTATGGTGTTTCCCAAACTGCTTTAGGGGCCTTTTCTAGGGTTACACTTCACATTAGAAAACAGCACTGAACTAAACAAACTTCACGGCAATCCTAACCCCTATACTATTCTTAAACTTTTTAAAAGTGTATAAAAAAGTCCACGTGAGGGTTAAAATACTTGTGACATGAGCATCATCCGTGTCAGCGGAGGACTGGACTCCTAGATGAGAGGGGTAAAAAAAAAGGAGCAGAACTATTTTGTCGCTGGGGGACATGAATTGAGATTCTACTCAATAACACTGGGGAATCAAAAACAGAATTGAACAACTTATGTAAAAACACCATGTCGCGAACTAGTCGCCTCGTTGAAAGAAACGAAAGAACAAGAGTGCCCAAAAGAAGCACATAGTCATGAAAAACACTCCGACCAATGTGGCGATCGTAGACAATTCTCAAAAGTCGTGTGTGTATGCAGTCCAACCTGAGCGCCTGACTGATACTCCAAGAAATTCCATACCGTAGAAATAAAGTACAACCCAGATAGAACCGAAGCCCGAAAAAGGTTCAGTATACATTTGTATCTCTTGAAGTCATGGGAAATCCGTGCAATTACGCCCAGGATTCGCAAGGAATCATTAATAAGCTTTGCAAACATGATAGTTAAAGTTGAAGCGTGAATCGACCAAAAGGCCAAGGTCACGCACAACAGAAGATCTTGAAATTTCAGAGCCGTCTAATGTGTAAGGATGTACAACAACATTTGCCTTAGCGGGAAAAAGAAACAACCCTAGTTATGGTGGGGTTTAAGACCAGCGAGTTCGCACAGCACCACAAAAGAATTGCATCAATATCTTTTTGTAACAATTCGCAGTCCAGAGGCGTGTGGATACTATAATAAATTTTCACGTCATCAGCATACTGAAGCATCATTGAGATCACTCACACTAATTACGAGATCATTTTCAACAAAATATTAGAAAGCAAAGGTCCAAGGTGCGACTCTTGTGGTACCCCAGAGCTCAACAGATGAGAGAATGATTTGCATCCTAAGTAGGAAACCGTGTTCACCAAGCGTTCACCAAGATAACCAGCAAACCAGTCGCAGAAACCCGAAGAAAGACGTATATGTAACAGCTTCGACAGCAATAATTTGTGATCTACGAGGTCAAACGCCTTCGAACAGTCAATATAAATAACATCAACTTGACCACGGGTCAAGTTGGCTTGATGCGCGAACTCCAAAAAGTTTAAAATATTTGTTTCAACAGATTGTCCACGACAAACACCGTGCTGATTTGGACTGAGCGTCTGCTTGAAATGAAAACTCACACGCTTAAAAAGGACCTTTTCCTAAAACTTTCAAAAAGAAAACAGAAAGCAATGCAATTGGTCTGTAGTTATCGATACCCGTGGGGCTTCCAGATTTGTGTACTGGCAGAACCAAAGCAGTTTTCCAGGCTGACGGAAATTTACTTGTTATTAAGGACATGCTAAAAATGTAATGCAGAACAGAAGCCAAGATATCAGAGCACCCTTTAACAATAAAGGCCGGGATTCCATCTTCCCCACATGACTTTTTTGGGGCAAGTTCTTTTTATGGCCGAGACCACGGTCATCAATAAATGAATACAGGAATTGACAACAGAAAGGAATATGACACTTAAAAGGTTCAATGATATGAAGAAATTCTCGACACAGCGTCTGTGAACCCAAGAGGTTGATGTTGAGGTCACGAATCAGTATGAAAGGCAGTAACATGCTGTAAGAGAGTAGTTATGTAATTCATAAATTCAGATGTTGACCCCGAAGAAAGACTGACATACAGAAACAACTACCAACCCTTCACACTTTGCAGCAATCGATTCATAATGATTAGTAACAACTGAAAATTCGGGCATGACGTGATATGTAATGCCGCTATGAAAATATAGTGAAACACTATTCCTCGTTTTGCCACGTTTCTTGTGAAAGCTAAGACATCAAAGCTATAATTCAGAGAGTTCAGAAAGCGTAATAATTTCATCATGTTTATTTTCAACGCTTCTTGCATTCAAATGAAAAACTGAAAAATGGTTAAGACGCGACGTATTTTCAGCAACGAGTTGGTTAAATCTAGTAGGATTACAATTCAACGACTTCGTTATTTGACCATCCGTTTTAGATTATTTTGGCAAGATCGTCCTCGAATCCGGTTTTAACTACGTTGGTTGCCTTCCGCGTTTTCGTACACATATGTTTCCATTTTTTTTTGCCATGTAAATTGGTAGCTTTTTTTCCTGGGCTTTTGTTTTCGTCATCCATGGTGGTTGCCTGTTTTGTGCGGTGAGGTTATCAAAGAAAGTCACGTTGAGACCGTTTTCTTTCAAGCCATTTTTTAGCTACTTATTTGTCACGTGTAGCGTGTGATAGAAAGCGCATCAAGATAACTGGATTCTTTCGAGGCTTAGGCGGCAGTCTGTGCAGATCATTTGTTGTTAATTCATTTATTATATTAGAGAGAATATTTTTGTCTTCGGCTTGTGGTAGTCAGTGGATCTCCATGCTCTGCCTCCGACTTTACTGCTCTAGCCTATTTATTCATTGTTATAGTGTTTTAGCTTCCTTGGTATTTCCTTGGTCTTGGGTTGCAATGTGAGTTACTCGTTCCCTTAGTTCTTTAATTTCCTTAGACTGTTCTTTGAATGCAGAAAATAGGCTGTCAAATTTGTCTGACATCTTTTATACTTTTTGTTCGATACTGTCAACAGCAGCCTTCACCGCCATCAGGGTATCCACATTTTCCCTAATTGACGCGAGATCACGCAACTTCGTGTTCATTCCATCCAACACACTACGAAGATCAGATTCTGTCTCCCGCTCATTTTTGTCTCCTCGGGATTCCGAAGTTCGGCATGTTTTGTACCTCCACGATTTTTTTGTGGTCTCACCTCTAGATTTAAAGGTACTTTCGCTAACTCCTGAGCACGAGCCAGGTGGTTTTTCACCGATGCTTAATTTCGCCCCATGATTCTCACTGCGTGGTTGCGCCTGTGTAGTAAATCGCAGCGCGATACGTTAAGAAACCAAGTTTTGCGGGCCGTCTAACATGCTTGCGGTGTTATAATGGTGTAGATACAAAACCTGGAAATATTTAATTTCCTGAGATCTGAATTTTTTTGAACAAAAATAATCTCATCATTTGTTTTTATATTAAATGAACGTTTAAATTGTAAGCCGAAATAAATGAGAGTCGCGGTTCTTTAGCGACAGCCACTGCCGCAAGTCTCACATATACAAGCTATGCTCTGGAGAAAAAAAACTCACATAAATGTCTAATGCTCTGGCTTTACTATTGAATTACTGTATGTTATATAAATGCGTTCGTCTCTGTTTTAGATAAACACGTTAAGGAGGCTTGTAGTTCTTTTTTCTTTTTTAAGCTTTGTTTAAGTATTTTATATTTCCGGCGTGATCCCCCGGAAGCTATTTTTCTATTGGATCCGACGCTACGTACAAGGGGATCAAAACGAACAATCCGCCCGAGTTTTAGGGAAGCGCTCGAGGAGTTTACTGAGGTGGCTAATCTTTTTTCTTCTCCAGATAATCTTAAGATTAGAAAAAATCAAGTCTCACTAAGCTCGAAGCAAGTAGCAACGCAAGCACATGTCGTTAGTTCATCCGTAAGATTTCTTTCATTGTTACGATGTATATATTTTGTTTGTGTGCTTGTTTCTAGTGCTGAAACAAACATTCGTTCAGGGCGTCGTCGATAAAAATGTGGATTTAGTGGATGAGACAATCTACCATTACAAAATGGCTGTTCTAGGAAGTATCACGGGACGCAAGCTCTTGCAATAACGGGAGAGACTTTACGCGATTCTGCTGAGCTTTTCGGTGAAGATCTCCAAGGGAGAACTGATATTGGTGCTTGGATTATACGATGACCATATGGGGGTCTTTCAAACGGGCCATGGGAATAGAAACAAAATTAAAAATACTTTGAAGGGACACAGATTGGTGAGTACGAATTGATAGACCGCTTGCTTTCCTGTGTTTATAAAAAATAATACAAATATTAATCTTTATTTGCACGAGTACGAGCTATGACCTGGGAGGCGTGCATGGCGAAACAGAATAGCGAAAGCCCGCACGCATGTACGTCTGCTGTTCCACCGTCCTGTCGGCAATGCGGGCCAGCAGTAAGTCGGTAACGCGTTAGAGTAGCGGCACCAATACCAGTGGCGGATCCAGGGGGGGCAACGGGGGCAGCCACCCCCCCAAACAAAGTCGACAACCCTCCCTCCCCCTTCTCAGTGGGCAATTTGACATGGGTGGACCCCCTTGCACAAGAAAGAATGGGAGAATAGTATCCTTAGACATTCTTCCGCCCCCCCCCCCCCAAACCGAGTTCTGGATCCGCCCCTGACCAATACACGTGCTACTATTTTTAGTAACGTAGTAACGTACTCATTATTATTTTAGTACAGTAACAAATAACATACGTACGTTACTTATTTCTGCGCTGCGGGTAACGTTACGTTACTTGTATCATCTTCATCCTAAGACATACAAAAAATAAAACTTCACTTTTTGTGTGTTTAGGCGCCAAGTCATATAAAACCTCGGTTTTGTTTTTAGTCGTAGTTTGTCCGTTTTTTACGTGAGTATCTAGGTGTAACTGTAAGAACAATAAGGTAATTATATTAAGTTCCTTCGCGAACATAATGTTTTATAAAATATGGCGCCTATGCAAACCTGTAACTTTCAAAGAAATAAACGTTTTCATTCAGACATAAAAAGTAAAGCAAAATTAACACGTGATACTTTTTATTGATAACGGTAACGCATTCTTTTTATTTTAAGGTAACGTAGGTCGGTTACGCGTTCCATTCATTTACAAGCAATGAGTGGCGTATTTAGTTGCATTTTCGGTAACGCCTACAACACGGGTGAATCCTATCTTACTGTTCTCGTATGTTTTTGTTGTTCAGTTATTTAAAAAAATTATTTCTGAGTTTTTCATGACTCATGACAAATAAACGACGAGGAAGAACGTGCGGACGATTGGGGATCCGCACACGGGGCTTGGGCACCCGTAATATCAGTGTTCCATAAATGGCCATCCGAACAGGGGGCTATGTTGCACGTTTTGAATTCCCCAGGAGACTAGGGAGAAGGAAGTGACGTAGGTGTGAATGAACGTATCTCAGCAACACCACGCATCGTGGAAACTCACCGTCATCAACGACTCCACCAATCAACATCTAAAGAGCGTTGTTGACGTCACTTCCCTTCTCCCTAGTCTCCTGGGAGTCCAAAACGTGCAACATAGCCCCCCTGGACACGTCTCGGGTCCCTTCCTTCATATAGATTTTGGTGCCGAAACCCCTTGAGAGGACATAGACCGCCTGCGCACGACCCGCGGTGCTATCCACTCCACCGTCACCAGGAAGATATCCCAGCTAGACGACCTTGTCCCGAACCCGAACACAACAGAGTTTGACTTACGGCTCCCGCTGGAATATATCTCATGCAGACGCAGACAAGCTTATCCGACCTGGACCGGGATATCCTGACATCGGCAACCGATGACGACTTGGAGAACGAGATCGAGGGAGCAGAGGACTACCGTACGAGGATCAGCCACGGCATCACGCGCCTTCGGTACGCCCTGGACAAACTGAACCAACCCACGAACGTTGCCACGCGTGTTGCAAACACCCAATCGACACACTGCAGCCCAGTGGCCTGCCTCCCACAACGGGAACCCTGAGCAGCCTTTCTCCCACCGGAACCGTCCCTACAGCACCAGCTCATGACAGCCATCGAAGGGTCGCCCTTCCCAAACCTCAGGTACCTACCTTCTTCGAAAACATCAGTGATTGGCAGGGATTTGGGGACCATTTTGATGTCACGATTTCACAGAAATCCCGATCTCCTCCCATCGAGAAATTTGAGTAGTACCTCATGACATATCTCACTCACAACGCAAAGCGGGCTGTCGAAGGCATTTGTCTTTCCGAGCAGAATTACGACCTGGCAGTTCGTACACTTCATGACAGATTTGGAGGACACAATTTCTTGATCGACGAACATATAAACCAGCTGCTGAATCTCCCGAAATTAAGCAGCTCAAGAGACGTCACCCAACTTCGTCAGCTGTTAGACGCCATTCGCTCCTGCACAACATCTCTTGAAGGCTTGGATGTTCAGCCCAGCAACTACGCGGTGGTTCTTCATCGTGTACTGATGAGAGCTCTCCCCGAAGATCTTGCGCTCATGCACCGCCAAAAGCTAAAGGAGAGCGCGACAACAGCCAGCCCTCGCGCGCTAAAATGGCGCCCAGACGATCAAGTCAAGAATATCTATTTATTTATTTACAATTACCCTCAAGGCCCCAAGGGGCATTATAGAGGGGAGTGGTTGGTTAGTACAGTTCTAAATTTCGCGTTATCGGTGATGGTGACGATGTCATCGGGAAGGCCATTCCAGTCCACAATAGCTTCCGGTATGAGCGAATGTTGATGGGCTGCTGAAGTGGTCTTGGGACGGGCGATCTTGCATGAATGATCCACTCTTGCAGAAATATAGCTGGGCGGGCTGAGGAGAGACTGTCGTAATGGTTCAGAATAGTAAATTTTATGAAGAAGGCAAAGACGGGAAATTCTGCGACGAACGGAAAGGTCAGGAAGAGTTAATTGAGATTTCATAGCAGTGACACTAGAAAAGCGAGAGTAATCAGAAAGAATAAATCGAGCAGCACGATTTTGAACAGATTCGATTGCGTTGGTTAGATAAGCCTGATGGGGGTGCCAGATAGCTGAAGCATACTCTAGTTTGGGGCGAACAAGCGTGACGTAAAGGAGACGTTTGAGGTTAGAAGGAGCAGACTTGAAATTACGACGGATATAGCCAAGTGAACGGTTCGCAGAGGATATTGTCTTGTCTACATGAACATTCCAGGACATATTAGTGGTTAGATGGACGCCAAGATACTTGTACTGTGCAGCAGTCTGAAGGGTAGTGCCGTTCAGTGTTAAAGAGTTTAAGGGCTGGGAGGAGGAACGTGTGAAGCAGAGGTGCATGCATTTGTTAATATTGAGAGACATTTGCCATGTGCGGCACCATTCAGCAATTTTGTTAATGTCGTTCTGGAGTGCAATATGATCGTCTGGGTCTTTTATTAGTCTATAAACAACACAGTCATCAGCGAAAAGACGAATAGAGGACGAGAGGTGAAGAGGGAGATCATTAATGTAGATTAAAAAGAGTAAAGGCCCAAGCACAGTTCCCTGTGGAACACCGGAAGAAACGGGAGAGAAAGAGGAGGACGTGCTGTTAGCGAAAACGAATTGAGAGCGATGAGTAAGGAATGATTCAATCCATTGAAGAACAAGAGGGTCCAGTTTTAGCGAACTAAGTTTAAAGAGAAGGCGATTATGTGGAACTTTATCAAAAGCTTTGGCGAAATCAAGAAAAACAGCGTTAGTTTGATAACCAGTGTCAAGATTTTTAAACAGGTCGTTAGTGAGAAAAAGTAGCTGGGTCTCACAAGACAGGTGTTTCCGGAAGCCATGCTGCGCGTTGGTGAAGAAGTTGCAGGATTCCAGGAAGTTAATCAGGTGCTTGTAGATGACGTGCTCGAGGATCTTGCAGGAGATGCAGGTGAGTGATATTGGCCGATAATTTAGTGGAGATGTTTTACTGCCGGACTTGTGGACTGGAATGACCTTACCAATTTTCCAGTCGGAAGGTAACACACCTGTATCCAGGGACTGCTGAAATATCTTTGTGAGGTAAAGGCCGGATGCAAATTTAGTGTTACTTAGAACCTTCGCATTAATACCGTCTATGCCACATGATGAAGACATTTTGAGGGATTCTATAATGCTGATTACACCTTGAAAGTCTATAATAATAGGATCCATTGGAAAATAATTTTTTGTAACAAGAGGAATTCCAGTAATGGGCGTAGAAACTGTGAAAGCATTAGAAAATACCCTGTTTAGAATATTTGGACATTCACTATTCAATATGTTATCACCGGAGCTATTCACTAGATTGATTTCTGGGTGTGGTTTTTCATTAACAAAGCTCCAAAATTTTTTAGGGTTGTTTAGTAACACATTAGGTAGAGTGTGCTGAAAGAATGTGCGCTTACACTCCCTCAACATACTTTTATATTCAGAAGAGCAAGTGGCATGCTTAGACCAAGCTTCTGGTGTATTTGCTTTTTTAGCGTTCCTGAAAAATCTTTTCTTTTTGTTAGATACACGACGTAGGGAATTATTGTACCATGGTTTAGACGCGGTAGTTCGAATTGTTGCGCACGGTATGTATTTTTCAATAAGTTCAAACAATTTGGTCTTAAAAGCTTGCCAATTTTCGTCAGCGTTACGGCAGTCGAAGGTTTCATTAAAAGAAACAAAATAGTCGGAGAGCTCGGAGTTCATCATGTCATAGTTTCCCTTGTGGTACAAACGTATCTTTTTAGAAATGCACGTCGACTTTGATGGTTTGATATCAAGAAAACAATGAAGAGCCTTGTGGTCGCTAATGCCATCTAGTGGAGATAAATCCTTAACTAGAAAAGGATCAGTGACAAGTGCCAAATCCAGAATATTTGAACTATTTTCAGTGACCCTTGTAGGGAAGGAAACCAACTGGGTGAGGTTGAAAGAAAAACACAAGTCTATAAAATCGCGGTCCACACTTGATCCCCCGAAACAACTTGTAGTCTGAGCATTCCAGTCTATACCAGGAAAATTAAAATCACCAAAAAGAAAAATAGGTTTGTTGGCATGACTCAGCGACAACATAGACAGTTCATCACGAAGCAAGTTACTAAATTCAGGGGAAGCATCGGGAGGACGGTAACATGCGCCAATCAAAAAAGACCCAAAACAACAACTTAAAGAAACCCAAACAATCTCGAGAGCACTGTGAGACAAAACCTTCTGACTTGTGATTCTTCTGTCTACAGCGATAAGGACTCCACCACCTCGACGGTTTGCTCTGTCATGTCGATAAATATTGAAATGGGGATGGTCTGGCATTATTTCACTATCATCAACGTCAGAGTGAAGCCACGTTTCTGATAGCAAAACAACGTTAGCATCACATGAGGTAATAATAGACGACAGATCATCACGCTTGTGCATTACGCTACGTGCGTTAGCATACAAAACACTGATTAAAGTTTCGGAACCCGCGATATCAGTAGCACTCCCCGCGTCCCCTTATCTCAACATTTCTATTACGGTTTCTGTCTGGGCATCATATATGAATGTCTTAGAGCCAATGTGAAGCTTATCTAGCCGAAGCTTGAAAGGTAAAGACTGACTTTTGGCAAAAGTAACAAGCTTTTGGCGCGCGATCCGTGTATTTTCACAGAAGTCTTCTGAAATAGAAAATAAGCTGCCCTTGAGGCGAGAGCCATTCTGTAGTAACTGACTTTTAGTTTTGAAAGACGAAAAACACGTTATTATGGGTCGGTTTTTCCCTTCTTGAAATGTGCCAATCCTATGCGCACGCTCAATGTCAGAAGTTTGTAAAATAATACCAAGGTTCTCTTCGGCGAATTTGAGCACTTTTTGTTCAGATATCGCCCATGACTCTCCTCGGACGTCGGTTATGCCGCGAAAAAGCAAATTGCAGCGGCGGGATCGGTTTTCAAGATCGTTACTCCGAGATAGCAATGACGCTGTAGCCGTGGCTTGATCAGCGAGTGCACTCCGAATGCTAGTTACCTCGGCTCTAGTCTCGGAAAGGGTTTCAAGCTCAGCCTCAATTGCTGTAATTTTCGTTTTAATGGCAGAAAGTGAGCCCTCCAACTGGGCCTGCTTCTCTAGAAGAGTTTTGACATCGCACCTAATCGAGTTCTGACCTTCTTCAAGTTTAGAAGAATTGGCCTCAATCTTTTTTACAATGGCAAGAATTTCGTCCAGTTGGGGTTGTTTCTTAGTATCTGGGCCTGGATTGGATTCAACATCGCCAGAGAGCTGCAACAGTGCACGAATCAAGCTCAAGGAGTCACATATTATGCAGCAAAGCACACTTGGGCACGGGAGCACTAGGAGGCACAGGTTGCTAGATTTCTTAGAATACAAGGAATAGCGTTTACACACCTGCAACAAGTGGAACATAGTGGGGTCAGGCGTGGCATTCGCAAGAAAGCTCCCGTGCCCACTGACGCGACGACGGCCGGCGCTCAGTATTTGTAGGCAGGCCACTGCGCAGCCCGATGACGACACATCCGCTTCAGGGTTAGTGACGGTGCGGAAATGCAGATGGCTTGTGCACAGCAGCGGCGGTGGAAACAGCTCCCGTGGATAACTTGGTGGCGTAACGATGACAGGGCCAACATCCGTGGTGTTGCTGACGGCAATCGAAGGAAAGATGCAGCCGAAGATGACGCATGCGAGCGGGAGCTGCAACAAGTGGAACATAGTGGGGTCAGGCGTGGCATTCGCAAGAAAGCTCCCGTGCCCACTGACGCGACGACGGCCGGCGCTCAGTATTTGTAGGCAGGCCACTGCGCAGCCCGATGACGACACATCCGCTTCAGGGTTAGTGACGGTGCGGAAATGCAGATGGCTTGTGCACAGCAGCGGCGGTGGAAACAGCTCCCGTGGATAACTTGGTGGCGTAACGATGACAGGGCCAACATCCGTGGTGTTGCTGACGGCAATCGAAGGAAAGATGCAGCCGAAGATGACGCATGCGAGCGGGAGCTGCAACAAGTGGAACATAGTGGGGTCAGGCGTGGCATTCGCAAGAAAGCTCCCGTGCCCACTGACGCGACGACGGCCGGCGCTCAGTATTTGTAGGCAGGCCACTGCGCAGCCCGATGACGACACATCCGCTTCAGGGTTAGTGACGGTGCGGAAATGCAGATGGCTTGTGCACAGCAGCGGCGGTGGAAACAGCTCCCGTGGATAACTTGGTGGCGTAACGATGACAGGGCCAACATCCGTGGTGTTGCTGACGGCAATCGAAGGAAAGATGCAGCCGAAGATGACGCATGCGAGCGGGAGCTGCAACAAGTGGAACATAGTGGGGTCAGGCGTGGCATTCGCAAGAAAGCTCCCGTGCCCACTGACGCGACGACGGCCGGCGCTCAGTATTTGTAGGCAGGCCACTGCGCAGCCCGATGACGACACATCCGCTTCAGGGTTAGTGACGGTGCGGAAATGCAGATGGCTTGTGCACAGCAGCGGCGGTGGAAACAGCTCCCGTGGATAACTTGGTGGCGTAACGATGACAGGGCCAACATCCGTGGTGTTGCTGACGGCAATCGAAGGAAAGATGCAGCCGAAGATGACGCATGCGAGCGGGAGCTGCAACAAGTGGAACATAGTGGGGTCAGGCGTGGCATTCGCAAGAAAGCTCCCGTGCCCACTGACGCGACGACGGCCGGCGCTCAGTATTTGTAGGCAGGCCACTGCGCAGCCCGATGACGACACATCCGCTTCAGGGTTAGTGACGGTGCGGAAATGCAGATGGCTTGTGCACAGCAGCGGCGGTGGAAACAGCTCCCGTGGATAACTTGGTGGCGTAACGATGACAGGGCCAACATCCGTGGTGTTGCTGACGGCAATCGAAGGAAAGATGCAGCCGAAGATGACGCATGCGAGCGGGAGCTGCAACAAGTGGAACATAGTGGGGTCAGGCGTGGCATTCGCAAGAAAGCTCCCGTGCCCACTGACGCGACGACGGCCGGCGCTCAGTATTTGTAGGCAGGCCACTGCGCAGCCCGATGACGACACATCCGCTTCAGGGTTAGTGACGGTGCGGAAATGCAGATGGCTTGTGCACAGCAGCGGCGGTGGAAACAGCTCCCGTGGATAACTTGGTGGCGTAACGATGACAGGGCCAACATCCGTGGTGTTGCTGACGGCAATCGAAGGAAAGATGCAGCCGAAGATGACGCATGCGAGCGGGAGCTGCAACAAGTGGAACATAGTGGGGTCAGGCGTGGCATTCGCAAGAAAGCTCCCGTGCCCACTCATGACGTTTCTTCAAATTCAGATAGAGATAAAGAGGAAGGATGCATGGAACAACCTACTCGGGAATCCGAAGGCACACCACAACAGCCGAACTTACAAACTCAGTTAATATCGAACCATCTGCACTGACACTGACAAACGAATCAGTTCACCACCGAGACCCTTCGTGTCCGCTCTGTGGCTCCGCCGAACACGACGTTCAGAGCTGCCGGGTTGCATTATCAACCCAGGAAAAACGATGAAGGCTCACACATGCACGCTGTTATTTTATGTGCGCCAAACGCAACCAGATCGCCTGTGCCTGCCTCCAGAGCAAGGAGCCTAACTTGTGCCACTTGCGGAGGGCACTACCTAACCATTTTATGCGACGTTTACCGACCCCCTCAAGCAGCACAGGGCATAGGTGAATCAGGAGAAGACTCTACTCCAAGCTCTGCGGCAGTTATTAGTGCCCCAACGAACGCGACAAAGCAAGGATCATCAGTTCTACTTCAATCGGGCCGAGTGTGGGCTTCTTCATTCCATCAAGAAGACCTTGTTGGAGTATTGCTGGACAGCGTCAGTCAAAGAACTTTCGTGCGTCGCGACGTCTCAAAATAGCTGAACTGCACAGCTCTTGGAAACGAAGAGCTCACCATATTCACCTTTGGTAACGCTTGACGACCTTCACGCTATCACCGTTGACGAGTTACCATCGAACTATGTGGTCGAACCACCGGCCCACGAATCCACTTGGAAGTACTGGAGGTGCCAGAAATCTGTATTGTCATCAGTCATCCGGTCAAGGAAGAGCTGCAAGCTCGACTCCACTTTGAAAACATGCTGAGCGCCGATATGGCGCCGGAAGGTGCCATATCGGCCCAAATGAAATTGATGCCCTGATCGGATCTGAGCCTCTTGGAAGATTGCCACAGGCAGAATTAGCCGCCTCAGTGAGACACTTATGGCATCGGAAACCGTCTTCGGCTGGATGATACCTGTCATTCTGGCAACCCACGAAGTACAGTCACCACTATTTCTCTGTCATGTGAATTCTTCAACGATGGGAACGAGGATTTTGATCCTTCACAAATGTGGCGCCGAGATGCCATTGGTATCATCGATTTAGTTTACACTCATTCAATTGATCACCCAGAGCTCCAACGATATGAAAAAAGCATACAAAAACGTGATGAGCGGTACAGAAGTGCTTCTCATGATACGTACCGCAGGCCTAACACCAAATCGCACTAACCGCAACAAACACGAGAGAGATATTAGGACGGCGCTATTTTCGGAACCAATGTCCTTGTGCAGTAGTGCCGGCCACGAAAAGATCTACGTGCGGGACTGCACACCCACGGAAATGTCGGCTGCCACAGAAGACATTGTCTTCGAAGAGTCGGTGAACCTAAAGCCCCTTCATGTTTCAAAAGTAGCGCAAGGTGCATCGACGCACGAGGCACGTGCAACGTGCAGCCTTTGGGAAGGTCGTGGCGGCACAGCGCAGCACTGAGCTAGACTTCAGACGCCATGAATTTCCCAGAAGTGGCGCGCGTAACGTGCCTCAAGCATTTCTACAACAATGAATGGCGCCACTTTTCCCAGGATAGAGGGGCTTTAGGTGAACCAATCAAAAAGTGCCGTCACTGCGCGTGAGAAAGGGAGAACTACGAGGCTACTCGAAACCAATATCTCTGTGCGATAGCATCGCCCTCGTAGAGAGCGGTACATATAGGTTTATATCTACAGAGGATGCCTGCGACAGACGGGTAAATCTTTCGGCCTCAAAAAAGGGAAACCGCTTCACCGCAAGCTTCAACTGCCCAGGAGGAGCGAGCCCTTGCAGTCAAACGTTTCAACCGAAGATTTTATGCATGGTAGGCCGAGTAGCGAAAAGATGCAATTGGGAGCAGACGAAGAGGTGAAGATTTGTCCGGTGCGCGAGATTCAACGGGGTGAAAAGCAGATTCGATATGAACCACCACAAAGATTCGGAGGTGCTTTAAGTTAGAGGGTAACCCGGAACAGGCGGATCGCGGAGACTCGCGCTGAGGAACAACCGGTCGGGCCGGAGAAGGATCGACCTCGTTTAGCTACGGTTCAGAAGTCGAGGTTCGTCTATAACAAGCTGAAAATGCGGCCAGCTGCCGCAAGGCGCTCGGACGGGGGACACCAGATCTCCCCACCGAACGGAATTCCGAGGCTGGTGCATATCGTGACCTCAGCACGGCCCCGAAAATTCAAGCACTGCAAGGTCTCGCAAGAGAGTGAACCGTCTGGAACATCGGACACCGCGGATGCGGCCGCAAGCCGAAAACAACATGATACGTCAAGAGTTGTGGGAGTACTATGAACACTCAAGCAGACCGTTCGACAAGGCGTTCCAAACTTTGGAAAGACAGGAGGTCGAGAAACGACAGTAATACAGCCAAGTCTAAAGTGCAGAGGAGCGACTGAGGGACGGTCGGAGAAGCCGGATTCGGCGTGCGTCAAAGAATTGTTAACGTCGAATTTTTTGTCACGTCAAAATGGAAAGCGACGGCAGTTGTCGGACAGAGAGAACTTCGAAAGGCGCACAAGGGGAGGACTGCAAAGCTTTCACAGCTGGGGTAACGGAGGGTCCTTCACTTCCGAAAGGCAGAGAGGGCGCTGCATCTCCTGGGTCAGCGCACGATCCGAACGCAAAGTCAATTGCCTCGGTCCAAGTTGAGCAGAAAAAGACAAAAATGCCTTAGAGAAAAGAGCTAGTGTCCGAGGACTCCCAAGCAGATCTTTTTCCAAGCACCGAACGTTCAATCCCTCCAAAGTGGAGGAAGGTGAAATGGAAGGCAACCATTAAGCGAAAGAAAACAAAATGTGCACCCGGAGCTGGGGTGGCAGACGTCCACGACGACCGGGAATGTCCGTGGAACGAGTCTGGGCAGGACGACGAACTGTTCCCTTTCGTAACCAAACGAAAGCGTAAAGACAAAGAAAAAAGACGAAAAAAAGGGGTGTTCGAAGTACCGTCCCAAATGACGATGACATTTACTCTCCTGCTGTGGAAACTCGGTCGGATCGCAGCGCTTTTTCCCGGAAGAGATCAAGTTCCACAACCGTGCAGAATTATTCTTCCAAGTGGACGAGAGATCAACAAGCTTATCCAGCGGCTCTTCCTTCTTGAGGCAGCATCGGCACCAGCGCCGGCCCGGCAGGATGCTGAGAAATAAAGGACGAGGAAGAGCGCGCGGACGATTGGGGAGCACGCGTGGCTTTGGCACCCGTAATGTCAGTGTTCCATAAACGGCCATCCGAACAGGACGCGTCTCGGGTCCCTTCTTCTCTAACTCCCATAACACGGTAGAACTGCTGTTATTGTCGAACATAAGATAAACTACGCAAATGTGCCATAAACACGAAAAATAAAAGTAAAAATAAACGACTACTTTTCAATGTAATATTGTTTGGGATTTGGAATGAAAAAACCAAGTCAATGCCGCGGAGATAATAAATAGACAATTTAAAATAAGATATAGGCCAAGTTTCTAGGAAACATTATTACTTGCGTAATATACGCTATCTATTTAAACCAACAAGCATATTCATAATGCTTACCAAACGATATCCAAGTGCCTGTTAGGCCGATCATTGACTCCTTTGAACTGGGAGGCCTAGCGGGCTTCAGAACTTTGCTGAGTAAAATTTGTTGTATTTTAAATACATTTTACGCATTTTTTGTTGTACGTCCCTTGATGGTGTGAGTTGTGAAAATAACGACATTTTATGACACAAAGATGCGACCTCTCTCGTTTGTACTTGTCGCACGTTGAGGCAAGTTGTCACTTCGTATTTAAAGTGGCTTTGGTCCGATATTCGCAACCAGTGAAGGTGCAAGACATGCATTGATTAACGCACAACATAAAACCGTGTTTGCCGTTCAAATTCTTCAAGAGACGTGTGAATATTGCGCTTAATATATCTCAATGTTAAATTAGTAGCGCGGAGCTAAAAGTGCGCGATAAAAAGATCTCTAACGAGCATTATACGCTGACTGGGACGGTTTCGTTAACCAGCGACCAGCTCTACGCCAACGACATAATCCATAGGACGACATTTCTTAATCGTGGATAATTTTTCCGAAGTCGCATCGCAGTGAACGCCTCAAAGATGGACGCCCTCAAGAGTGCGTTACACATTGCTTTATTCAGTCCAGTGAACTGTCTTGTGTAACGGCAGTGTGTGCCAAGGAAAAATATATTAAACAGCTTAAATTCAATGTTACGAACTCTGAATTATTCCGAAACTCGAGTCATTGTA
Organism: Ixodes ricinus; assembly: GCA_037355805.1. NCBI lineage: Eukaryota > Metazoa > Arthropoda > Arachnida > Ixodida > Ixodidae > Ixodes > Ixodes ricinus. The sequence goes on from JAZHYW010008352.1 coordinate 23,334, forward strand.
ATCATGAATGCGAAGTCAATACTAAAATGAATACAATGTTTGATATATATCAAAGAATCACACACAAACAATACCGGCGTGAATGAGTTACGTTCAAGTCAAAATGCACTGTACAAACATTCATTAAGACAGTCGGATCGAAACCAGCGACTGAGGGTCACTGCAGCTTTGAGACAATAAGGCAAACAAGGGGCACACGAAACAGATTATCTCCTGTCTTTTTCTGATTTGTAGGCCGCTTGTCTTTTGGTCGCCAAACATGAACTTAAAACAATAATTCTAAACAAACTCGCGAATCTTTTTTTTCTTTAAGGAACAAGTTTGTTACAGCTTATTCTTGGTCGGCGTTTTTTCTTTCCGTATTTTCATCGCTGATATTTTTTCTCTGGTTGCATGAGTGGGGGCTTTCTTTATTTTTAGTTAAATTATCAGTTTTATAGAAAAGCAAATAATTTGGGTATTTCATATTTGTCAATGACAATCGGTAAATATTGTTTTCAGGATCTGATAAATAAAATAAAAAGCTTTTGTTTTCAGCCTGTATAAATTTCGCATGCAGAAAATTGAAACTCCACTTGATTATAGGGTGTATATTTTCCGGTGTTTATTTATGACAAAAATCGGCGGATGTTTATCGGTGTTTATTTATTCTAGAATACCGGTGCTTTTCGGTGAATTCTCTCGTGCAGACGCTAAAAACGGTGATTATCGGGGGAAAAAATTGCGAATGTAAACAACTACTGAGGACGAAAATCAGTTCAAATTTTATTTACATCTTTTACACAATCTCTTTCACACTTGATTAATTGTAGTATATGCACGCATACATTCCTAGGCTCGTGTCTGTCACTCCTTCCTGTTGACGACGCGCAATTTCGAGAATGCCTGCTCAACATTGGCGCTGGACACGGGAAGCCCCAAAACGTCCAACGTGGCTTGGGACAGTACTGGCCAGCTGTGACTGGCCTCTCGGGCCACTGATAGTGATCTTCAAGGTCGGTGGCTTAGGAGGACCGCTGACCTTGGTCAACAGTGGAACAAAGCTACTGTCCTCCAAGAGTCCAAGACCACGTAGGTCACAAAAGAAAGACAGACAAAGTGCATGATTCTGGGTAAGATAATGTGTTTGCCGGAAGTTTCCGTAGAACTTTTTCAGTGAAAAAAAAAAAAAAACAACATTGTTGAAAAAAATATTTAGAAACATGTTTTCTTTTGCTTCCAACGATTTTTATTTCCGTCACCGGCGGATGTTTATAGGTGTTTTTCGTTTGTTTTAACCGAAACTGTTTCTTCGAAAAACCAGCGCTTGCTCGAAAATATGAAAAAAGACGGTGTTTTTCGGTTTTAACCGATTTTGTATTTTCGACACCGGCGGATGTTTATCGGTGTTTTTCGGTTAAAACCAGAAAGTATAGGGAGTATTCACTGGCCGCCATATTTGTGGGTACTGTTTAGAGCGCATGCTCAGAACGAGCTCACATCAACAGGCTGCTAAGACCGGCACTCTGGATGGTGCGGAATGCACGTTGGAAAAAAACTGTGGAAGCTCGCCATCAGCACGCGCTCAGCATTCGCGCACACAGCTATGGCCGCCAGTGAATACTCCCTATACAGCCATTACGCAAGCGGTAATGATATAATATGAAATGTTCAAAACATCATGTTATTTAAATTTATATATAGATCAGGAAACCAAACATGTTCCATGGGCCGACGGTCACTAGACCTAATATTCGACCATACGACGAAATGGTATTGTGGGTTTCTGCAAAATATTTCAGTGAAAAAAAGAAAAAAAGAAAGCTTGGGAATACTAAAGAAATCAAGATTTCCTTTGTTGCATAGAGGGTTTCAGCAATTTGACCATTCACAGCATGCACTCTAAGAAACGCCTGCGTGTCTACTTACCCGCAAATCACTCAGAGATACAATCTCTGCGATCTACGAAATCACATCAGTGAATTATGAGGCGGAACATCAGTTTAGACCTCAAAATTATGAGGGCGCTTTGGCATTACGCAATGCAAAGCGTCAGACTTTGGACAGCGCAGCGCAGACTTAATGGGACAGCGCAGACTTAATTTTGAGGTCTAAACAGATGTTTCACCTCATCATTCGCTGAGCTGACTTCGTAGGTTGGAGAGATTGACTCTTCGAGTGTTTCGCGGGTAAGTAGACGCGCAGGGATTTCTTAGAGTGTAGCTTTAAAATATAGGAATGTTTCCATGGTATGATAATGAGGAACGTTCTAAACATATTGAAATTGTTGTACGGAACATAAATGGTATATATTCTAAGTTGGTATTAATGTATGTATATATATATATAGGGTGACCCCGACGCTTGCACGTAGCAGTCTAAGCTTTTCGTCAAAGGTGTATTTCACAGGTCGGTTTTTTTCTTCTAAAATTACAAAGCGTAGCTCCCTTTGTGTAAAAAAATAAAAAATGGGCCAAGAAGCTTGCCTGGGTCAACGGCGGGCGGCGACTCAGACGACCAAATCGAGGTGCGGGGTATGTTTGACGCTCGTATTGATAGATGGCGCAACCTCCTTGTTTCGGTCACAGCTCTGGTTTCGGTTTGTTTTTAAAGAAATATCGAAAGTGCCCGCCTCAGCCGTGGTTTATTAACACGAACAAAATATTTTTTTTATCTACCTATGGCTTGAAAATAAATGTAGACAATGATAGCAAAACTTAAAGTAACAAAAATAAAAGAAAACGTGGTTGCATAACGACGGTGCTGAAGCGCTCTTGCTGCCGCCGGATTTCGTCTGCATGTCGTCTGCTTCCTTCAGCTGGTCGGTTGCATCCTCCGACGCTGCTTCCGAGACCATTTTTGTCGCGGTTGGGGGGGGGGAAAACAGCCAGAATGCGTCACCTGACCGTCCAAGAGAGGGCACAGGTAGTCCTTTGGTTTACAGAAACCAGGATTATGAGGCAAGTGAGATCGAAGTTTCGAGCCACTTTTCGTAGGCGTCCACCCACCCAGCGGACTGTCATGCGCTGGGTACACCGATTCAACACGGAGAACTCTGTGCAGACCAGGCAGCGAGTACTCGAGGAGAGGTCGCCACAGCAGAACAAACGTCACGCCGTGCTTGCGGCGTTTGCATTGAACCCACGGCTGTCCGTGGGACAAGTCGCAAGACAACTTGGTATCAGTAAAAGTTTCGTCTGGAGGGTGATCCGCCAACAAATGTATCCGTTCAAGCCGCAGCTCCTGTTCGAGCTGCAGCCATATGACTATGAACGGCGAAAGGAGTTCTGCGTGGACGAACTTGGGCGGATCTCCACAAACAGGAACCACCTTCCGTTTCTGCTTTTCACGGACGAAGCTATTTTCCATCTGGATGGGCACCTGAACAAGCCAGAACACCCGATGCTGGTCCGATGCAAACCCCCACTGGATCATTGAAGAGGCTGCCCAGTCACCAAAGGTCGTAGTATGGTGTGGACTTTGGAGGGAAGGTGTTGTCGGTCCATTCTCCTTTGAGGGCACGGTCACCGGCTACGCCTACCTTCGCATGCTCCAACAGGACGTCTTGCCGGAGCTAGAAGCTTCGCACATGCAAAGGGAGGTGTGCATCTTCCAGCGAGACGGAGCACCCCCGCTTTACGCCACCATAATGAGAGACTGGCTTGACAGGACCTTTCCCGGCAACTGGATCGGTCGAGGGTCACCGACTATGCCCTGGCGCCCACGGTCCCCTGACCTTACAATTTGTGATATTTGTGTTTGGGGTTTGGTAAAAGCGCAGGTCTACACAATTCGCGTGCGCACGATGACCGAACTAAACGAGCGCATTCTATCCGCCTTCGATGCGATCAGGGGCAACATGCGGTAGGCAGCCTACAGGGATTATGAGCGAAGAATGCACAAGTGCCTCCAAGTTCGAGGTGGACATGTGGAGTGAAGAGCACATATCTAACCATTTTGCACATTAGACCAGCGGCTTTGACAACCGCGAAAACCACGGGCTTCTGCTGACAGGCTCTTTTCAGAGTCATTAACTGCTGTT